>BQNB010007631.1:1281-89885 GCA_026074375.1 Tanacetum coccineum | reverse complement strand
TTGAAGATATTGAGCATATTTTGGTTAAATGTCATAACGTAAGTATGGTTTGAAGAAAGATATGGAGTTGGTGGAACCTACCTTCCCCAATCTTATTGCCTTCGTTTTCTATATTTGATATTGCCTTAGGGAATATTAACGTTCAAGGTTGTTCAAAGATTGTTAAAGCCATGATTAGGGTCTTCCAAATAACTTTATAGGTTGCTTGGAATTGGAGGAACCGATTGACTCATGTGACAGGGGATGACATCATCAAAATCAAGAATGAAGACATTTTCCCTGGTATTGAAAGTATAGCCAAGTTATGGATGTATGCTAGTATTAGATCGGATGTGAAGACGGATTAGAAGTGCTGGGTTGTCAAGCCTTTTGATTTATTTTCCTAATTGTATATGTAGTTTCTGTTTAGTTTAGTTTCTTGGTTTGTGGCATTTCTGTTACAACTTTCCTTTTGGTTTGTGAGGTCTTGGTTTTCGGTTTCTCCATATAAAATCTCGCCTTTTAAAAAGAAAATATTAAGGTGAAAATGAGTTTAATTGTTTTGAGAAAAGGTAAATGATCAATATTGGTTCATTCGATCTTTAGTTTTTTTCATCTTTATTGATCTCACACGTATTACTAGAACTAAACAAATTACGCGATAGGAACAAGGGTGTGGACCCATGACTACAAGTCATCGGGTGCCCAAATTTATTTACGTATATAATGGAAATAAGAAAACTAAAATGTACGATTTCTAAAAAAAATAAAAAAAATAAAGAAGACATGTGTTTCTTTTAAGATATTTGTGGACTAGCTAAACACGACATGTATTTATGTGACATAAAATCTTAGGACCAGGTTCATTTCGGAGAAATCGAGAATTTTAACAAAATTTAACACTAGATGAAAAACATCCATTGGGTTCCCGTGAACCCCTGAAAACCCCATAAATTAGCCCCTAACTAAGAAGTAAGCTATCATAATCAGATGAGTATGTCAAATTAGTTCAAGTGTCTAAGCTCAAAATATCAAACAATTTAGCATAATAAATCTATACTTATATATAAAGCATCTCATATTTATCACTTATAGAATAATTCTTTTCATAATTTTTTAATATAAAATTTATTCAAACATTATAAATATATTACTAAAAGGCAGTTTAGATTTATATTTAGTTTAATTAGCTAAAATCAAACCAAACCTCTCAAACCATAATTTTACCTGCTTTTTATAAAATATAAAAATAATCTTCTCTTAATCCCTTAGACCTCTGTTATATTCTGTTCGAGCCTTCCCAACTTATTCCTCCAGAGAACGATAATAACCACCGAGTCTTGCCTAACTACACTAAAACGGTTAGGTACTCCTCTTAGGGAGTTGTAAAACTTCTTGTGAGTTTTCAACGGCCGCATCAAGTTTTTGACGCTGCTGCCGAGGAAAAAGTAAGAGAACTAGTGGAGACACCTAGGTCATAACCCGTAAAGTTGTACCTTAAACATAAAATCAATAAGGAGTTAATTGAGGGTCTTTTAGGAAATCAAAGGTTTAATGACTCATTACTTACAATGCAATCAGGTAAGATAGAGTGTGAAGCCTACCATTCGCTTCCCGTAGAACCTATGCGCAAGACAATGCTTAAACAAATGATTACCAAAAAGGAGGATATGGGGGGTAACTTTGTAATACCATGCAATGTAGGAGGATTGAAATACATGAATGTATTAGTTGACCAAGGATCCGATGTGAACGTGATGCCCCTCTCCACCTACAATAGGCTAACTAACGAAAAGCTTGTAGAGACCGACATTAGACTCTCTTTAGCTAGTCAATTGCATATTCAACCCCTAGGAATAGCCGAGGACATATTAGTTGAAATAGCAGGATTCATATACCCCGTGGATTTCGTAATCTTAGATATTAAGGAGGATAGGAGAAAGCCATTTATTCTAGGAACACCATTCTAAAAAAACAGCTAAGGCCAAGATTAGGTTTGATAAAAGGAACAATAACTTTAAAATCTGGCAAAAGCAAAACTAATTTCGGTAAAATCCCTGAATTCCTTTGCAAGTTCGAAGAAAGAGAAAAAGATGAATTTGATCCCGTGACCCCCACCAGCACCATAAATAAGCTTATTTAGAATGGGAGGAAAGAATAAAACTCCACCAAGAGAAAGAAGAGGGGTTTAACCAATGGAGAAGTAAGGTGTTTAACGATGAACGTTCCGTACTCGTAAATGAAGGTTGCGAGGTGAGAGACAAAGGAGGAGTCACGTAAGGACGTGTGACTCCTAGTCTAGCTAAAAGACTCTCTAATAAACAAAAGCGCTTGTTGGGAGGCAACTCAATTTCTTAGAATTCAATGTATTTTAGGAATGTCTTGTGTGTCTTGTATTAGTCTTCTGTCATGTGATTGTGATAATTAATCTCAGGTTTTATGCAGGAAATAACTCATAGAATTGCATGCAGAAAAATTTTCCAGGAAAACGAATTTGAAATTTTCACAATGTCTGGAGACGGCGTTAGGATCTTTCCTGACAGCGTCACGTCTCCAGACTTGTGAAAATTCTAATTTTTTTAATATTTTTGAAAAATTAGTTTTGTATAATTTCTAAAATTTGTTGAAAACCTGCAGAAAACCTTGATTGCATTAACACATTCACCCTATCTTTACTGTTTTTATAGAGTCAACCCTAAAAGTTTCGTTGTATATATCATTATCCCACAGATCATCACAAGTGTGACAAAGCAATAAGATTAGGAGAAGCAAATTAGGAAGTAGTGCATGATTAAATAAATACGTTCATTTATCATATAGTTATCACCAAAGTAGTTTAGATTTATATTTAGTTTAATTAGCTAAAATCAAACCAAACCTCTCAAACCAGAATTTTACCTGCTTTCTATAAAATATAAAAATACAAAAATAATTTTCTCTCAACCCCTTAGAATTCTGTTATATTTTGTTCGAGTCTTCCCAACCTATTCTCCGAGAGAACGATAACAACCTCCAAGTCTTGCCTTACTACACTACAACGGTTAGGTACTCTGCCTAGGGAGTTGTAAAACTTCTTGTGAGTTTTCAATGACCGCATCGGTATTATTTTAAAACCCTTTTAAAAAACAATCTGGTCAATACATATACGCCTTTTTTTCCTATATTTCTACAAGCGTCCAATCAGCAAACGGCACAAGCGGTTATTAATTCTTCTACTACAGGTCGCACTGGAATTCTTTTCTCAATTAATTATACGGACGTATTGGGAATAAACAATGTCTTATCTTACATTCATGCACGCAAAAGACGTTTATCATCAATACAATGCGTTCTACCAAAGAACAATCGGAAGCCGAAGAGAACGTCATGGAAAATGAGTTGGTGCAAATCATTTTACGCCATGTCCTTTTCGGTTTCTCATTGTTCTTTGTAAAATTCCATTCTGTTATAACCTTACGTCTTCTGCGAATTTGTAATAGAAAAATATAGCCACTACTTTAAGGTGTCATATTTGGCTCCACAAATGACTCTTATCAAAGATAAAATGCGTTTCACCAAAGAATGTTATCAATGAAAGAGAATGATGTGACAAGTAGTAGTAACTCACATAAGTTATCTTTTTAGAATCGATAAAAGCGGATAATCTCGGGCTCCATAACAGAACACGGGTTAAAATCCTTATTATTAACTAAGCAATATGTATGATCATCTAATAAAATAAGTTAGTCAACCATTAATTTTTCAACTCTTTTATTTAATGTTAAAAACATCACCTCCTAAATGAAAAGTACTATTAGATAAACTAACATGCAAACACAAAAAACTTAATATAATTAGGGTATGTTTGGTTGGAGTATATTGAGGGGAATTCATAGCATTTGCATTTTAATTTCTTTCAAATACGTGTTTGGTAACACAAATGAGGGAATTTAAAATGTCTTGAATTGTCAAAATGAGCGTAATTAAAATGGCTTCAAAAAGTGAGAAATTTTTATTTACTTAGAAATATTTTTTTATAAACTTTTTTTCTATTTGTTTTTGTTCTATTTTTTCTTGGTTTGTTGTTTTTTTAAATCAAATGATATATTCGTCATTTTAGTCGGGTCGGGTTGGTCACGTTCGGATCGGGTCAGGGTCGAGTAAAGGTTAAAATTTTCATACATGAAACCGACACTATTTGAATTCGAATTAGTAGGGTTCGTGTCCGTTCGGGTTCGGGTAAACTCGGGTCGGGTCCGTTCGGGTTCGGGTCAACCCGAATATGAGTAAAACGTAATAAAATTGCTTTTTTATCATCGTTTAAATAGAAAATTTATAAAATTTATATTAAAAAAATATTTATTCGGGTCAATCGGGTCGACCCGAAACATAGTTACTTTCAACTCGATACCCGACCCTATTTATTATTCGGGTTACTCGGGTTGACCCGAATAAATTTTTTTACCCGCGTAACCCGACCCGAATAGGCTTAATCGGAGCCGGGTCGGGTTATTTCGACACCTCTATCCGTCACTTCTTAAAAAATTGCAATAATAAACAAAATGACAGATTTCAAAATATTATAAATTTCTGTCAACCAAACATGCGTAGGCATTTTAAATTCCGAAATTTTTAATTCTTAAGAATTTAAATTTCTTAGAATTTAGAATTCCGAAATTTCAAATTCACGAATCAAACGGCACCTTAGTATAACAAATATACTAACGATGAAAGTTATCTTTTATTTAACATGGTACAAACTTATCGTATGTACCTTTGAGAGGTAATGTTGTGTTTTATGTGATTGTACATTTGATTATTTAATTGAAATGTACAATCTCATAAAACACAACATAACCTCTCATGTTCATTTGAACATGAGAGGATTTTTTTTCCTTTATATATTTATAATAATTTATTTTAATCAAAAGGTAATAACTCATCACTTTAATATTTAATTATTACAATATTATACTATAGTATTAAAGGGCAGGATTTGCTCATTAAATGTACCCCATTAAATGCACCTCATTAAGTGCGTGGGTTGACCTGACAGAAAACCCGGGTTGACCTGCCGGAAAACCCACGGGTTGACCCGGCCCGACCCGTTTTTTTTTAAAATTTTTTCGTTTTTTTCCAAACATTTTAACCCCCCGGCTCTTTTTATTCGTTTTTTTCAAACATTTTTAAAAAGACCTCGAAAAATTTAGGTTTAATTCTAACTTTTTTTAATCGTAATATACGTTGTCTTTCTTATCTTCATCTTCATGTTTTTTATTCATCAAACGCTCCTTGATATATTTATTATCGTAAGAATTAATGAGTGAGTTTAACTTTATAATATCATCATCTCTTAATTAATCAATCACAAGGTGTATTAATATCACGTACAATATATATCATGTTGCCCACTATCCTCGTCTATTGACTTTTTATCAAACACTTTGAATTGTTTATCACAATAATTAAAATTCTAGTGAGAAAGATAAGAATAATAGATCGAGAAAGAATCCATATCTAAATACACCCACTTTAGACTACATTTTGTATTCATCGAGGTATGCGAGTGTGTTGTAAGCAACTTAATGAACTGCATGTGTTCGTGTCATTAGATGAAACCGTTTCTTAACTAGCATATTGATGATTAACATCCTACAATTTGTACTCATAAACGAGTTGGTAAACCAGCGCTTCGCTGCGGGACGTTTTAGTTGTTGCTATTTTTGCCGAGATACAATCACACATGTTTGTCACCATGGCTGATATACAGTCACAAATCTTCTAATGGTACATATAGTTTGTAATTTGTGGTTTATCTCTATAGCTGGGATATAATCACAGTATCCAAAAATAAAAAATAACCCACATCATGGCTGAAATGTAATCGCAACATCGAAAAATAAAAAGCAATACATGGCACATACAGTCTGAACAAATGCCGTTCGTTCTCCTGCAAAGCGGCGAAAAGTCTGCAACCTGGATATCTCGAACGTCACTCTAGTGCAATGCTGTTTGTCCAGAAAGATATGTAGCATTTATATCTCCACCATGCTGCAAGTTTTACAGATACGGAATGAGAACCACATGATTTGTAATACTAAAACTAACAACCAAGTCATATAAACTCGGATTGACAACAATACAGTTAAACTGAGTAAAGTTCCAATTCTGACCCGCAAGTTCATTAGCTGTCCAAATTTCCTTCGATCACTTTTCTTAGAATTGGAGCCTGAATTTATATTTAAATACAAAGTTTAGAGCTATCGTTTCTAGATTTTCAGAGTTACAAACTTTTAAGTAACCGTAAGATCAATTAAAAAAAAGTAGAAAGTTACCTGGAGTACAAATACCCTGTCGAGTTCCATAAGCCAAACACAACCGGATACCGAATGGGGCCTACATATGATATTAACATGAGAATTCTTGTGATACACAAAGTTGTCTCAAGTTCTCAAACACCACATCTTTCCCAATTAGTTTCATTAGTAGGCTGTCTAAATGAAACAGATACAACAACCAATTAACTCTATGAACCCCAGACTTATTAGTCACATTAGCAGATTCTTTTTCAGCAATGGCGACTCGAGACCCATTTTCAAAAGCTTAGGTGACTGAGTAAAGTTAACTGAATTGAAAAAAAGGATTGCACATCAAAAAGTTTACCTTGGAACCTGGCTTATGAGTCTATTAGTTGTTCCTTAGAAAGTATATCTTGTCTCAAGGGTGGCTTCTAGCATCCCTAATTCTGTATGCAAGGCCTGACGAATAAAAAAACATAAACTTTCAGAAGCGTTGAGATACGATCATGTAAATCAGAGACTTAAAAGCCAAAATATAGTACTTTGTACCCTGAAATTAAAGTCTTTATGATCCCTTCCTTCATTAATATACTTTCCTAAAGCCACTTTGATTTTCTGGAAATACATAAAAGCTGCCACTTTTGCTAAAAAAAAGTTGAGTACCATTAGTCGCGTTTTTGCATCTTCCGTTCAGTTGATGGGTCCTGAAATTGTTGTTTTATTGTGGATTATGCCTGTGTTCCTTTTTTGGCAAGTTGTGTTCCAGCTGCTTCAGCCTTTGCTGTTGGGGTTGGTTGTAACTGGTAATCAGTTAGTCTTGTCATATAAGTTGATACACTCACCATATGGAAGTGCAGGGTTGACAGAGCGGAGCTTACTAACTAATTCTAACACAGTGTCTAGAAAAGAAACTAACCCAATGTAACCTGTAAACGCGACAAAAAAATTGATATAACTCAAAACCTGTTAACTGAATTTTCATGACTGTAAAATGTATAAGATACCTGTCAATAGATGCGTGTAGTATATTAAATTATTGGCTTCTAGGCCTTCAATTAACTCCCAAAGCTGTTTCCCATTCGGAACATGGCCCTTAAACGTCAGATATCCTTCAAAACGGCAATGTTACGAAACCATGGACAGATTGAGCGATTGACATTGACAAAGTAAATAAATGCAGCTTACTTACCGGTATGGTTTGAGAATTTCACTGACATAATTGGATCTACGTCGTAACCAAGTAGTTGAAGCGGAAATACATCTAATTTATTTCCAACATACCCCTATTACAAAATAAAGATAACAAACAGTTACATCACGATCTTTTCGAGCCCTTACTGCGAACAATATATCATTCGTGGGTAAAACTTTGAGAAACTTATAATAAATAACTTACTGACTTTAACAAAATGCACAAGAAACTAATTTTTTTATGATGCATGCTGAAAAACATCATGTGTTACAATCCACAGAGCATCATATTTAAATCCAAATGCAACAATAAAGTGCCCTGGGATAAATTTTGGTGCCCCTAAAATTTTTGGGGCCCTGTGCGGTCGCCCACCTTGCACACCCTCAAAGCCGGCCCTGCTAATTAGGCACTTAACTATTCCATAAAGGGAAAATGTTGCCAAATAGTAACGAAGTTTAATGACTGTTCTAATTAAGTCACTCAAACTTTAAACTATTCAGAAAAACCATCCAAGTTTCAATACTGTTATATCATTGTGTAATTGTTCAAAAACATATCTTTAAGGTATTCATATGTGCATTATTTGGTTGTACCTTAACAATAAATACCCACCCCCTACATTTCACTAACCCCAACCAACTTAATGTACAACCCACTTATGCACAGATGAAAAGAGATTTATGCCAAAAAAATAATAACCAAGTTTGAAAAGTGTTCCGTTTTAGTCACTAACATAAAAATTACATAATAATAAAACACTATTGATACTTTGAGTGACTAAAACGGAACACTTTTGAAACTTGATTATTGTTTTATAATCAAAAGAAAGTTGCAGTGACTAAATTGGAACAAAACTGAAAGTTGGTTACTATTTCATGATTTTAACCCATTAAAAAAAGGTTTCAACAGTTAGAGAAATATAATGTTCTGGTATTTTTCTAATAATAAACTAAATTCACCAACCTACGACGAATCATTTGCATATTCTTCTAACAAAACATGAATACGAAAGTGGTATTTAAAACCTCATTCAAGTGTAATAACAGCTAAAGCTAAACCAAGAATTACAAATTTGTGTTTAACCTGCAATATTTTGGTAAATGTTTTAATTGCAAGTTCTTCGAATTAAATGCTTAGAATAAGATATACACTTGATTTATAAAAGTGGCTTAGCAATTAAGATAGATAGCAGATGGGTGCAAAATATGCATACACGTCATGCCTTGTTTTTCCCTGATTTGTAAGCATCAATTTACACGATTTTGGTTGGTTACTTTTTTCTTACTTGATTCGTGATATATAGAAGGTATTTCGTTAACCAATCTACGTAAATTATTTTCTTGCTGACCTGATTGTCGTATATTATTTTAGCAACACAACAACAGATTTTATCAAAGTAAATAAAAGAAACCTTTTTCTTTGCTTTGCTTTCCTATGTCACAACTCGCGTATTTTTCTTCTCATTAGCAGCATCCTGTTGTGATGCAAGCTACTGGCGTCTTTTTCACGATCGGTTTGAATGCCTGCGCTTGTTCTTTGGACCAAATTCAAGGTATTTCTTTAAACCTGATTTATCAATAACACCAAAAATGTTATAGTTTTAACCACCTTTTAGCAGTTCGATAATAATCATTTTAGTTTTTTAGACACTTACGCGTGAGCCGTGTTAGAAACCCCGACTGACTCGCATATGAGGAGGACCTTCGTTTCTAGTTGAGCTCCGCCATGTGTCTTTCTCGAGCTCGTAACCAAGTTATAACATAATTACTACTTTATTAATCTCAATAATTTACAAACTATAAAAAAAGGCTAAAATTTAAACCAAAATTAACAAAGCCCTCAAACTATAACAAAACAATAATTTCAGAATTGAATATTTTGAGTTATTAACAAAAACCCCTAAATTATAACTCGACCCTAATTTCAAAATTTGGTACTTTGGTTTATGTTTCTGGATTTTGTATATCCTCCATCCCAACATACAGCCAGCTAATCATACGAAACCATTAATTAAACATACGTTTGGAGGAAAAATCCGAAACAATGTGATACGAACCAGATCGATAATAGAATTGATAGAAGAAAATAACGATAAATAAATATAGGTGATCAACTTTCGAGAGGCCGATCTCTCTCCCAATAATGATATTAAATCACTAAACCATTCATATTATTCAACATGATAAGATTACAATCCTAATCCCCTATTTAGAATGAAAGATATCCTAATACTATTCTTGTAGAACAAGATACTAATCTTTACTTTAATTAAAGAGTATCTACTAATTAGATAGTAAATAACTTACTAACTGATAATATATTATACTAATAATAAAAATAATAATATTGATGGTCGTATCAATACTCCCGCCCCCAAAAACACCTTGTCCTCAAGGTGTTGCTTCTAACAAACTTACGATAAATAAATATAGGTGATCAACTTTCGAGAGGCCGATCTCTCTCCCAATAATGATATTAAATCACTAAACCATTCATATTATTCAACATGATAAGATTACAATCCTAATCCCCTATTTAGAATGAAAGATATTCTAATACTATTCTTGTAGAACAAGATACTAATCTTTACTTTAATTAAAGAGTATCTACTAATTAAATAGTAAATAACTCACTAACTGATAATATATTATACTAATAATAAAAATAATAATATTGATGGTCGTATCAATACTCCCGCCCCCAAAAACACCTTGTCCTCAAGGTGTTGCTTCTAACAAACTTGATTCCTGGATCCCACGTTTTCACTTGTGAACTTGTCTCTAGTCGATCAACATGAAACTGCAAGTGTACCTTCAAATTAGATCTACAAAGCAGCTCTATGCTTAATCTCGTATCACAATATATCATCACATAAAAAAATTATAAACCCAAAAAAGACATACCTACAATCATCTCCTGCTTGTGTGCGTTTTCTTTTTGGTTTGGTAGAAGAAAACCCGAGGAGGTAGTGAGAAGTTTGATATGTGTGAGATGAATGAAAACTGAGTGGGAGGGTGGATCTGAGTAAGAGAGTATGAGCAATCATACTGGTGAGACACGTGGGGGTGAGTGAAGAGGGAGATGGGACGGTGGTCATAATAACTGTATCAGGAGAGGGTTTTTTGGATCGGGTATTATTAAATGCTAGTGGGAAATAGTGGGAAATTAATTAAGTTTCGGTTGTTAATGAAGAGTACAGGGTCGGTTCAAATCGGGCGCAATTTGTTTAATTCCATGAGTGTAAAAGCGGGTCGGGCCGGCCTTTTGCAATAAATTGTCTTAACCGGGCGATCCCGCCTATTGTATGGTAACAAGTAGGGTTTCCCGCGCTCCGCTGCGGGACGCTCTGCGGGCGTCAATTTTGGTTAGCCATTTGCATTCTTGTCGTTACAGGTGCTGATGTCGAAGCTAAGGATGAGTGCATTTTCAAGACTCTCATTTAATGCATATACAGATGTTCAAGCACATTTTTAAACCTGTTCACATTTAATATTAATCAAATAACTGAACTTTCTTGTTCTGGATCTTCGAAACGCTGGCTTTGGATGTCTAAGATTAGGGCTGCCTTAGGTGCTGTTTCTTTTTTTCCTGATTGAATATAGTTTCTGTTTACACAAGTGTAGGTTGTTTGTAAAAAGACATGTTAAAATAAATGATGTTTCTTTTTTTATCCTGGGTAAACCATGAGAATAGAAGCAAATGACTATACCACCCTTTATATGCATCAGTGATAGATTACACATTAGACTACCAAAAATAATGGTGATAGTATTTGGGACCTTAGTTGCATCAGCATAAACCATGTTCAGATCCATGTTCATATTACATACAAAATAGTTTCAATCCATGTTCATATTACATACCAAATAGAACACTTGAAAAACATACAAAATAAACCATGTTCAGATCATATCAAACCTATGCCACACGTTCGAAACCAAAAAGATAATTTAACATGTTTCAGTCATCACATGTACCCCAAAAAGCATACAAATTAGAAGCGAAATGACGATATTGCTACATGAAACCTTTGCTACGCCCAATCATTTTAACCCAACCAACGCACCTCTCCGGTTTTAGTTTCATCCAACCTTCCCTATAGCGATCGTTTGGCTCACAAAAGATAGCAAGTGCAACTTCATACAAAGGGTCATCTTCAACCCATTTAAGGTCAATCAACTTACCTTGGCAATCTTCAAGAGTAGGTGGTTTAAGTTGTTCGGGTGGTACAGATTCAACTATCTTTTCGTCTATAACTTTAGAACACACCAAAACTCTTCATCAACTCCATCCGTCGTTGTCTACTGCTTTCTTGGGGGGGGGGGGGGGGGGGGGGGGGGGGGGGGGGTGTGGATTTTTTTTTTTTTTTTTTTTTTTTTTTTTTTTTTGTTTTGTTTTTTTTTTTTTTTTTTTTTTTTTTTTGTTTTTGACGGCACAAGGAGCTTTAGAAGTAGCTTTTGAAGACTCGGTATTTGGGACCTTAGTTGCATCAGCATCTTCAACCATGTGTGGCTCGCCAACATAAACGGGCTCATGTGAACTTGGACCACCACCTTTGATGCCTGTGGCCATAGTGCCATCGAAAAGTTGTGCACAAAGTTCGGGAAAATGCAAGACTGTTGTCTTCAATGGTTTTACATTCTTATTTTTCTACACATAAGAAACATGTCAATCTATAATTAGATGAAGAAATAAAGCAAATACACCCATTAAAAAGTAAATAGCTAACCATGATCTCTAACTCCCATTCCTCCTCTGTTAGATTAAACGTGTTAGTGGAATCATCATATATGTTACCCGTCCTGTTTTTAAGAGATAGCCATGCTCCGTACTTGAGCTTCATATAATCAAAATGGTTCCTCATTTGCTTTTGGTCAGCTTCAAAGTTATGGTTATCCTTAAGAGCTTTCGCCACTTTCTTCCATGAGAGTACTTTTAAGCTAACACCTTCGCGACCATCCAAAGCAATAGCATGAATGCACGCCTCGATAAATGTTTTCACCACGCTTATGTTTTTCCAACCAACTCTACTTTTAGTTTTCTTATGTTGAGAGTTATCTTCTGGACTATCTTCCATAACTGAATGAATAACAAATTTCCAACCGATCATGTTACAACAACAATTGACTTACAAAACATTTATACTAGAACCCACTGATCCAATACTACTTACAACAACAAATCTACAACCAATGATGCAATTAGAACCCACTAATTGCAAAACTCAATTATATCCCACTTATAACCCAAATGAAATAGGTTTTAATCATCGTGGCATTTTATAACAAAAAATCATGTTATGTTTATGCATAAAGTTTATACAGAAGTAAGAAAAGTAACATTGGGTTTGATAAATGCACTATTAATTTAGTAGAAAATGACATTTATGAACTTGAACATGGATAATAGAATAGACATACCTGAAAGTATGGTGTTGATTGGAGTGTGGCCCGGTGGAAAAGACAAAGGGTGGAGGATGTTGTAGTTGAGATTGTGTGATTTGGTCAAATGAAGATAGAAAAGTGAAGGAGTGAAGAGGGTAAAATAGGAAACGAAATATCTTGAATTTTCTGAATAGAAAGGGCGCTCATTTTTCCCCCCATTTGCAATCAGGATTACATTTTGTAATAAGTTATATTAATCAAATAACTGAACTTTCTTGTTCTGGATCTTCGAAACGCTGGCTTTGGATGTCTAAGATTAGGGCTGCCTTAGTGAGCTGTGTGTACCTAAATGAGTTTTGAATTTTTATTAGCACCTACTAATTGTTTGAATAGTTGTAGTTACTTTAAATATATAACACATACATTTGCCGGATTTGGTGTGATTCTGGTATATTCAGGTTTAGGTAGTAGTGAGTTGCAGATGTTCCCGATAATTGTAGTCCTGCATTCATGAGGATTTTGGTTAGTGTAGCCGTTATGAATTTATGTTATATAAATGGTGTTTGAATAGGTAGAACATACCCTTATATCGATTACCCCAACACCAAGCAACTGCAATGATTAATGGTTTTTCAAGTGATTCATAGGTGTGCATATCAAATTCGAGAGCCATTTATTCCACAATGCTAGACCAATTGTGTTCCCACTGTCAAAAGCATTATCGTTTTTAATAAAGAGAACTGAATTTTGAATTTTGCAATAACATGTTTACCTCAAATTTTGGATATCAATAATACGTCGGTGGGTGTGATTACTGGTTGCGTCTCCGAATGTTCTAATCCCACTGACTCCTTAGATGCGACCGATGTAATCTGTCAATATGTGAGTGAACATTTCATTTAAAAACAGTGTTAAGAAATTTATGTGGATTTAAAGTGTACCTGTAAGAATTCCAGTTTTCGATTCAGCTCTTCCTTCAAGTTTGTTGTAGGCGGCGAAATTGAAATAGTGTTCAGGAAAATCGATATTGGGTATCTCTTGTACATGGATAAAATTTTCAGATATAAGGGATGTCACGAAACTTGAAAGTGTTCTGGATAGTCGATACTGGGTATCTCTTGTACCTCAATAAATTTTCCAAATATAAGGGATGTCTTGTTGTTCAGAGTTTTTTTTCCCATTTTCCTATTTCTTCGCAATTAAATCCTGAAATCTTATATGCTTTATGGAGGTGAAGCAGCTGATCGAATATAGTGTTTGAGCTGCTACTGGTCGCAATTAAATCATCCTTAACATTCATGTTGGCCTGTATAGGGGTACCCTGTGGAGAATAAGTGCCAACTGGCGTGTTATTTGTTTGTTGTAGTTTTTTTTTGTGTGGTACTTATTTGTTGTACATGTATAAAAAGAGAATGTAGCGTTTTAGGAACATACATGTTTATCAATGAGGATGCAACAGTACTTGTTGGATTATCTTGTTTGAACGTGTTTTGAAGTCCATATACGGTAAATCAATTGTTTTGTTGTAGTGTGTAGGCTTTAAAGATGTAACAGTTACAAACAATCTCTGGCTCGGTTAAAATCATCTTTCCTTTGTCTTCTAATATAGTGTTTGAGCTGCTACTGGTCGCCATGGTTCTGCAATACACATTAGTAAGATGTTGAGATATAAGCTTGTATATGTATTAGAAGCTGTAAAATGATTTTAAGAAAGTTGTTGCAAACACATTATCAACTACCAAATCTTTTAATCACAGGATTGGCTCAAAAATTTGTAAGCACAACATGGCATAGAAGTATGCATTCCATAAAAAGTTAGACATCTTCATATAAGCTTGAAGTAAACCGACACAACTATTCTGCACATAAAATGTTTTTAATCACAGCATGGCATGAAAGTTCTTAAGCACCTATAAAGATGTCTAACTGTAAACATTGGGGTAGTGCAAAATAGTTGAAGCGTTTGTGTTGCTATAAGTGCTTATGCTAGTGTGTACCTATGTAGGGTTTATACATGGTACATGAATTAGTAAAAATAAATAAGCTAAAAGTGCTACTACTTCTCATGGTTGCCTGTAAATAAAATATAAATAAACGTGTGCAGTTTTGATTTTTAACAAAAAGTCTTTGCATTTTTTATTTTAAATTAATTTAGCTTCAATACAGAGGCTGATGATGCACAACCAACAAAAGTACTCCTCCTTTCCTGCTAACGACTACGGCTGGAAACACTGACACCATTAAATGGGTGTGGGCTGGGTTTTGTTACTTCAAAAAAAAATTCACTATTGTACAAAGCTTTTTTGCATTGGAAACTATGGCAAATCTAAGTTGTTGCAAAAATCTTTACTTTCTCTTTACCTCTCTCAATATCAGTTTAATATCATTCAATTTTGTATTCATTGAAGCTTTTGTCAAAACTTTTGCCACTGTCAGTTGTGCATTTATTAAACCTTTTGTAAAACTTTAGCCATGGAGAACACGAAACATTAATTTAAATGGAAAACCTAGCACATGTTTACAGATATTCGGCTTTATATGAATCTGAATTCAAAACTTTTTGACTTACATTGTTGTATATCTCTTTAATAACCATTTCGAAAGCTGTTTTGACATTTGTTGAATCGAGTGCTGATGTTTCTATGAAGAACAGTCCGTGTTTTTCAGCAAGGTTCTTTCCATCTTCCACGGATACAGCCTGGATATTGTCCAAGTCACATTTGTTTCCAACCAACATTCGTGCCACAGTGGTCTCGGAATGAGCTGCATAAGTTTTACGGAGGGGAATCAATAAAAAAAATACATTATGATAATACAGAAAATGAGGTCTATGCATGAGAATAGCAATACAATCATTTAAAACGACAATGGACGTACATATGCAAATTGCAAAACCAAAGTGTTTTTCGATTTAGGAGGTTGCATCTAGTGATGCTGTTATCTGGTCGTTCCAGAAGTGTGATATGATCCTGCATATTATTATTAATTAATTAGTTTATTTAGTTTCCTTAATTATATTATCTTAGTCAACAAGTTAAGTCTTTTATTATAAATAGGGCATTAGGATTGTAATTCTTATTATGTTGAATGT
Organism: Tanacetum coccineum; assembly: GCA_026074375.1. Classification (NCBI taxonomy): domain Eukaryota; kingdom Viridiplantae; phylum Streptophyta; class Magnoliopsida; order Asterales; family Asteraceae; genus Tanacetum; species Tanacetum coccineum. The sequence goes on along the minus strand of BQNB010007631.1, from coordinate 73,961 downwards.
TGAATATTATTAATGGTTTAGTTATTTCTTATCTTTATTGGGAGAGCTTATTCGACCTCTCGAACGTCGATTATTCTATCTTTATCGTTCTATTATCTCTTAATCGATCCGGTTCGTATCAATTTGTATCAGAGCTGTTTCGATTCTGGGGTTTCAAAAAAAACAACTATTATTACTGTTCATCGACTACTGTTCATCGGTTGCTGTTCATCGACTACTGTTCATCAAAAAAATCTTTTGGTGATTTGGAAGGAATGGTAGCAACCAAGAGCTTTGAGGATAGGTTAATTGAGGTTGAAAAGAAATTAGAGGAATGTTTTACGCGGTTCATTAAAATGGAGGAGTGTGTTACACAAATGCATCAAGAGTTCTCTTTGTGGTCTGATAAGCTCTTCAAATCAGTAGAGGCTGCGGAAAAAGAAAAGAAGAGCAAATTGATACAGGCGACGGTAAAAGAAAAGAAGAATCAGGAGAACCAAGTCCATTCATACGGGCTACAACAAAATCGATGTTATAAAAGAAGAATGGAGGCAAAGTTGTTTTGGAAGAAGTTTGTGGTTGCATCGCAGCCAACTAAAAAACTGTGGATCTCGCTTGGTAAGAGGTTTGAAAGATTAAGTTTTCAAGAACAGACTTATAGCAAAAGTGTTATAAGCTTCGTATCAAAGTGTTATAAGCTGAGACAAATGGCTGATTATACAATTTGGATAACTTTTGTATATAGAATATTAGACGAAGCAAAACACTACGCATTTCTACCCATACAATAAGAAGGTGTCTCTATAACTTCAAAAGGCTGGCAATTTGTAATTTGACATGCAAAAAGGAATACAAACATATCACTAAGTGAGCGGCATGACATGATCACATGAAACCTAGAGGGTAGACACATAATTATGTGGATCGCACTTGGGTGAACACATTTTGACCTGACATTGACCTGTTTAACACGAACAATATCTAATCTCACCTGTCGCATTTCCCGTGCTATATTTTGTGTCATTTTCTAGAAGTCACACTCCCACTAAATTTTCTAATATTGCTCAGAGTCAATATCTAGTCTATAAACATTTCAACCCAACCCAAACTATCATCCCTAAATTATCTCAACCTTTTTCCAAATATGACCCGTTTAACACGAATCGGATCCCATCTCATCCTAGGCATGTTAGTGTATTGTGTTTTTGTGTCATTATTATCTGTAAATTTTCTAGAATAGACACTCAAAGTCAATTTCAAGTCAAAACAACATTTCAACAATCCCTAAATTTTCTCAACTTTTTTTCTACACTTGATCAAATCACAAATTCCCTATTCAACCAACATTCAAAATTAAGTCAAACACGTCAAGATCAATCAAAAACCTTCTAAACTTTCGACCTTTTAATCGACCATTTCGACAAAACAACATTACCATACTCAGGTGCCCAGTTCTCAGCATAACTACAACAGATTACAGGAAACTTTGACCCATTCCCCTTTTAAACAAATTTCTAATTTGGCCCGTTTGAGATAAAACAGAACTCAAGTTGACCCATTTATGAAGCAATAAAAAGAGTGTCTAAAACTACCCTAAAATACATTCATAAAGTAAAGAGCTTATGCCTCACTTGTATTCAGTTTCATCCCCATAACACATAAAAAACATTCTGTATCAGTAACTTAACATATATGTAATCAGTTCTATATGGGATTTATAACTAAAATTTTCACCATATGCAGGAATTATTCATGGCCGGTACAGATACAGTGGTTCGAGTTATCGACCATTTAGTGGGCTATGGCCGAGTTGTTAAAGAACAAAGAAATCTTGGACAAAGTACACCAAGAGCTAAAACTTGAGATTAGCTTCAAATCTGTCATGAAATCTGATCTTTCTAAATTGACATATTAATGAACCGAGCTTATACATATTCCCACTCAACCCCATTCTTCTTTTCATATTTTTTTTGTTTGTCGATATTAAGTATTGAATATATGAGTGTTTGCAAAAACTATATTCATGTATGTTTAATGTCTTATGAAATAGGTTTGTTGGTATTTTCGCAACTCATTTTCACTAAAAAAATGAACTGAGCTTATACATATTCCCTGTAGTGAGTAAGCGTAAGATAATATACAATCTATAAGCTGAAATAACCAAAAAAATAAGCTACTGAAGTGTTTAACTAACCTTGCAAGCTCAGCCTTTTAAGCATAAGTCTATTAGGCCTTTTTCTCCTTTTTACCATAAGCCAATCCAAACACTCTCCATTAACAACAGGTTTATTACTTATTCATCATTTTAAACTTTCATTAATTCTCATTCATTCGTTTATCATAATTTATTAACTTCACACTATATACATTTACTCAATATATATCGTGTTTTTTTCGCTCGTTTTTTTATCGATAAATTAGGTCTTCTGATCATCTAATGAATTGAGCTGATTAGTCACGATCACATGCATGTTTAAGATTAGAAATCTGTATTGAGATGTTTACCTTGCTAGACAAATATGAAGGATGGCAAACAACTTTCTTGCACTTAGCTGTTTCACCCTCTGAAGTGACACCACAAACCTTGCCTTCTTCATCAAACTCAACCTGGTAATATTAAAGGTTAGTTCCCCTGATACAGCCATATTTGCTAGTCTTAAGACACGGAGAAAACGAAATCAATAGAAAGGATAATATAGGATACCTTGCACTCAGGTTTATTCAACATATAGGTTCCACCATAAACAGCACCGAACCGGAAAAATGCCTGCATAATATGTTCACGTAATACATTAAACCTCTGCCTCTTACTTATAGACTGGGTGACTTTATGTCTAAGGCAGGTTCGGATTGGCCATGGATAAGGCAAACATGAACCTATGTGGACAGTTTAAAAGAGCAACTGAACCCAATATAAAAGAAGGCGCTTACTCTGTCGTTGCTCTCTTGATTATGTGTTCACTTGGTATTTCTTGAGTCGGTGCACAGCTTGTTGGGTAGTAACCCAATATCGCTCAGGACAGTTAAAAAAAAGCAAAATGAACTTATGAATCGGAGGCTACTACCAAACAGCTTGTGCTTTGTAGTATACACATAATCAAGAGAAAAAGAAATTCTAGACGCACCCTCGAAATAATTTACCTCCAATATAAAAAAGGCGCTTACTTTGTCGAATGTGACTTCGAGGCAACTTTTGTCCTGCTACCATTGACTGAGTGATCAATAGGTGTTTTGGACCTGCAAAAAAACCAAAACCTCAATTTAAATAAGCCATAAGCCGTATGTCTAATACGAACCACTTACCCCCATATTCAACTTACCTTAGAGAATTCTTCAAATATAAACACAGAAACATAAAGCACACATTTGGAAATAGAAACTCTGTATCGTATTAAAATCTAAGCAATACATGGTCACACTTCATATTATTAATTATATCAAATTCTTAATAGGATTAATACATATAAGGCACAATAGTTTATACAGGTACCTATTAAAATGACTAAAAACTATGTCTGGAAAACACATAATACAGTACTACATTTCAGTTTAGAAAAAAACTACGAACTTGCAAACGCGATAAAGTTATTGCATATCTTATGGATCCTATTTGCCTGAAATTAGGAACAATTGAAGACGAAATCCTATTTTACAACAGAAACCAAACATCAACAACAACAAATGAAGCATCCATGGAATCGATCGGCAAAACCAAAGACGCGTCACGAAAAGCGTATATATCTATTAAATTACTAACGCAAGCATAAAAAACTACCCTTTTCACACTCTTTGATTAACAACTAATAACATAAATTTGACTATCCAAATTCCAAATTAAAAAAATCCTAATTCAATATTCCAAATTGAAAAAAAATTAATACCAAAATTAATCACACACCTTACATGCCATTTTTAAGGTCAAATTCTGAGTTCTCCATCTCCATCTCGTGACACAACCTGAAAAAAATAAAATTAACAAAAACCCCCAATTGACAAAACCCTAATCTATCTTGATGAACCACTGACACCGGTGAACAATACGCTTATGTGCGAAAGATTTAGTTGGAGGGATTTAGGGCGGTGGAGGATGAAGATTGTTTGATGGGGTTGATGAGTATATGAGTGTGTTGTGAGGTGGATGGGTTAAACGCATTTTGAGATTTGGTGTGTGTTAATGGAGATACACGTATACCTAACAAAAGACGGGTTGGATCAAAGATAGTAAATGCATGGGTCGGGTAAAATGCGGGTCGGGCACTGTATGATAAATGTACAACCCGATGAAGCAGTGTATGATAAATGTACAACTGTTTAATGCACAGGTTTGAGTGTGTCAATCAAAAGTAAGAGTGTGCAAATCATCTCCCTTTTATATAATTGTCTTAACCGGGCGATCCCGCCTATTGTATGGTTTTTATAATTATAATTTATATACGTGTCTTAATTTCTTTGTAGATATAAAACTAGTGAATTGATTTACACACTCATTTTTTATTGGAGCACTCTTCTCTGTGCATTACATGCTTGTACAATATGCTTTTACTCCTTGTACAGTGAGTGTCCAAATAAAAAATTTGAGTGTGCAAATCACTAGCCAAAACTAGTTATATGCGCTACACATGCCAATAAACGACTCATTTTGGATTTCTCCTGAACCTCAAATTATATGAACTTTTCAATATTTCAGTCACCACGTTTATAACTGTATTATCGACAAAATAGCAGCGGCTCATTGTTGAGCTAACTTTGTCCCTTTTTATTTCATATTTGGGCTGGCGTATTTATCTAGGAAATCATAATATTGTATTCATGCTAATATAACCGTCTAATGCCTGGCCAACCATAAAATAATAGTAATCAATTTTAACGCAAAAAATATTCTTACAAATTCTCATATACACTAAAGATCGTTTTATTTTATGTCTTTTTCTTTTTATGGGCTCGGTAGCTTTAAAAGGTTTACAAGGATTATTGATGCGTATTTTCTTTTAAATATAAATTTATCAAGTTTTAATATTTATAAAACTCGATCTACCTTACAACGCAATAACGGGCACAGAACCTGATCGTGGGTAGTATAGAATGGTAAATCCGAGGTCGTCCCAAGAGCTAAGTTGTAATTAGTTTTAATTTGAAATGTCACGTTTAGAAAATGGTTTTGAATTGAATTGAAATAAATAACAATAAAATAAAATACTGAAAATTAAAAGAGTTGAAGATATCAAGAGAGAAAACATGCTAACCTAGTTACTTCATTACCACTGTTATAAAAACGTTCTCCTGTGCAATGTCAAACTATGGTTTCATTAGTGGTTTCTAAGGTCGATAGACTTGAATAGATATATTTAGTCTATCATATACTCCTTGCGATTCCAAATCAGTCCAAATCGTATAGGAGGTAGGTTATCGAGGTTGCAGTGATTAATCCCAACTATTCTCAAAACTTATCTAATAACCTATGCAGATTATTAGCCCCCTCTGAAAGAGTTTCTGTGCTTTTTAAGTATATTGAGTGATAATGTGCGGAGACCGATTAGTTCCTACACTAGGGACGAATAACCACTCCTCCCTCGTACCCGATGGATCCCATATTGACTAGATAATCTAATAATGGGGCAAGCGAGGTCCAAACCACTCGTACTACAAAAACCCAGGGTTACACGATAGTCAAGGAATATCTAATGAAACCATAATCTAACAGGAAACAAACATCATAACAACAATAATTACATAACTAGGCTAGCACTTTAAGTGCTTAGCCGCTCAAAGTAACGGAAACACAACAAGAAATAGAAGAAATCATATATTGAAAGCTCATAATTCTTACAGTATTCGTATTTGAACGATTAAATACAAAAAGTAAATAAAAGTGTGATCTCCCTTGGACTCCAGGTAGAATTCTTTAAAGGTTGGAAGCCTTTGTCGCCTCTCTAATTGGTTGTGGAGGAAGTGATGTCGGAATAGCTTGAATGAGGCCTCTATTTATAGGTATCGAACCTGTTACGGCATAACTGATAAAGGTGTTGCGCCGTAACCATCATACACGACATTCCATATATAAACAATTGTTATGGCGTAACCAGATATGGTGTTACGTTGTAACCTTCAAATAATTTCCATATGTACGTGATCTTCCTTCTATATTTGTGGATTTTCATGGTTATGGCGTAACCATGAGGGGTGTTACGTCGTAACCCTATCTTGGGTAAGATTTCCTTCCAAATACTTGTTTACGGCGTAACTAGATATGGTGTTACGTCGTAATATTGTCCTTGATCTTCGTACTTGCTTATTATATGTTACGGTGTAACCATTTTTGGTGTTACGCCGTAACAATATTCAAATATTTACACTTTGAGCCTTTTTTTCCCTTGTTTCTTGTCACTTTTCTGCATTTTACCTGAAAACTCTAAAATGATAGAAAATATCTCATTTTCGAGTATTAGTGAAACATTTGCAGGTAATACAGGGGGTATTTTGCTACTAAAAAGTATTAGATATTTGATGTTATCAAATATCCCCCCACTTGACTTCTGCCTGCCCTCAAGTAAAACCTGTTAGAATATTTCATAAAAAAAATCTCGAGAATAACTTCAAGAAATGAATCTATAAAACTCTTATGCTAGAAAACATCAAAGCCGAACACCTCACAAAAAGGGGATAAAAAGTCACTCAACTCTCCACTAGTCTAAGTGTTTTATTTTTGGGGTGTTCGCTCAATTACATAGTCATATCATGTATTATATCATAAGCTTGTAAAGTACACAAATCTGCACCAGTTGGAATTAGGGTCTAAATAATTCTTGAAGGCAACAAGGGTAATATGGTTTTAAAAGATGATAAAGGTTTGGGATAGACATGAGATACACATTTAATGGTTGTTAATATAAAAACACAAAACAAATAGTCTAAAATAATCTAAGGTTGTCATAACTAGCTATTGTCCATCCATGGGTCCAAGAGTCTAAATCCGAAAATCTGGTCTTCAATAATGGGCTACTAGCTCTATTCTTCATAATTGAGATGTCTTGGTGCAATAATGGGCTACTAGCTCCATTTGTTTATATATATTTTATTTCGCACCATCTTTACATTTTTAGCACATGAGTGGCTTTTTGTTGCACCGTCTTTTCTTTATTTACGATAAATATGCAAATGCTACAAGAGTGTATATCTTTAATTATTACCCCTGTAACATCTGATATTATACGCACATCCCCCCACTTGAGATAAATAACGTCGAAAGTGGTGATACAAGGGGGTCTTTATAGATCATAACTGATTAGTCTTCTACGAATGCATATAATTTTCGTTCACATTCGCCCGAACCATGGACTTGAGTAGCTAGAGATTTCAACACAAAGAAAATAAAGACTACAGGGTAGGCTAAGGTGAAATGGTGTAACGAAACATATAGAGTGGTGGTGAAAACATAGATTGGCTCAACATGGGTGATCTAGGGGTATCTTGCACTAATAATGAGTGCAACAAAAGGGTTTATCACGGGAGGTCGACAAGTCAGTGTAACAAGTCGATAAACGCACACATATAGGCTATTTGGGTGATTTCCTAAGTGTTGCCTTCTTAAACTATCGATTCCTGCTAATCAATTAGGTCTCGAAATGATGTACATGTCAAGTTCTAAAGTCTATAATACTACCGGCACACTCAATATTTTGGTGGATTTTTGAATAATATGATGGAAACGGAATATTAGGCTTAAATCTCACCAAGTAATAATAAAGGGTAATGTGCATTCGGCAAAGATTAATTCTAGTTATTTAAGAAAAAATTGTCAAAATTTTTAAAATTGGCATAATTTTCAAAGAAAACTAGGAAATCGAAGGCAAAACATACGTCAAGTATTAATTCTACTCTCATCCCCCCACTTGATTTGTACAATGTCCCTATTGTACATTAAGGAAATGAAATAAAAAGGAAATAGTAGAATTAGGTTAAGAAACTCCCTGAGCATTGCTTTGAGATTTAAAATTAGGCGGAAATCTTTTAGATTATCTCCGTCTTCCCGTAAGCTCTTTATCCCATATGATCACAAAAACAAACCCAAGCATACAAGAATTATGAAGTGTACAGAAAATACAAACCTAATTCACTTTCGTAGGAATCACGGTTGCTTTAGCATATGCAACAAGCCTTTTAAACCACTTGGTGGCCCAAGTGAACGAGTTTAGTCTCGTGAGGGCTTCTAGAGAACATACCCACAAAGTCCATTATGTATACAAAGTTTAGACATGTTTAAAACTTAAATTTTTATGATTTCAGAAGGAGGTTACTGCGTAACCGTGAAATGGGTTACGTAGTAATCAAGTGGTAAAAAATTTAAGTTTAATGGGTTACGTCGTAACTATAATGGTTACGACGTAAACTAAAGTTGTTACGCCGTAACTGCTGCAAATTCAGTAGAGTTACCACATAATTATGAGTCGAGCCAGTCTCAATAATTGCCTCCTAGCTTCTGAATTCTGCAAAACAAAGTAAGAAACATGCAAACCAACTAATGCAAAAAGAAATTTCATTAAATAAAGGACGGGTTGTCTCCCGACAAGCACTTTTGTTTATTAACGAGTCTTTAAGTTAGACTCATGACCATTCTATGTTACTTCGTGAACATACATATTTCCCTCTATTTCTTTCCTAATCATAGCTTTAAATCGTGCTCCATTCACACTTCCTAAGGGTAGGGCTTCATCCTCACGATCAGTAATGCATATAAAACTACGTCCTCCTTCAAAAGTATATTTTTTTACTTCAAAAGTTTCAATGTTAACATAAGGGGATTGTAGTCGGTCTTCTCGTCTCCACTTCGCCACATTTCATCCTCCTCATATCCCTCGTCGTGCCATGCTTCATTGGTTTTCTTGTAGTTTTGTTGACATTTTTCCCATACATCATCCAGAACATACCCTTTCTTTCCTATTAGAAGAATGTACTCATTTGATAAATGTTCAATATCATTATTGAACACTATGTTATATTCGTCAAATCTTCTAGAATATGGGTTACCAATTTCCCTTGCATATTACTCCTTAACATCACAACTATCAAGAATCCATTCGTTGAAAATAAATTCACGGTCGGATTCATGTAGGTTGTTATGTCCTATCTTAATTTTCAACCATCCCTTAAATGAATAATTGCATGGACGTGACCTTATAGGTAGCTGCTCATTTTCTTCTTGTTCCCGATGTCCCTGTGGTGTTGGTATTGGATCGTTTGTATTGTAAGGGAAATGATTATTCAAGGTTGTTGATGTAAGGGTATTATGTTTACTAAACTCATAGTTTTGGGATACCCATTCGTAATACCTTCGTTCCCGTGTTGTATCATCAGTTTTCTGTTGTCCATATCGTACTTGAAGAAAGTCAGCAAATCCCATGTAACTCCCTTTTACAACACGTCTTTCATGATCGTGAAAGCATATACATAGCCTAAGTGTCCCCTGCTCATTTACCCCAAAGACTTCATTATAACCAAAGCAAAATTTTAAGTCAGGGTCGCATGTCGGCCACATCCTATAATCTTCACCACTTCCATCATCATAGGTTACATGAACTGGTTTGCATACATGCTATCTTTTAACTAATTTTCTTCTATCAGGTGAAAGACTAACTGGTTATGCTATTTCATCATGTGGGTTAGGAGTACCATAGGATCTAGTTCTTTGTTCAAATTCTAACCATGCAAGGGATTCATAGGAAAATGGGTCTATTCCTATCTCAAGAGGATTAAAAGTTTCCTCTTCTTGTTCAAAGCTTACCATGTAAATTTTCTCTATGCTTTGGTAAGAATCTATATTGAATTTAAGTTTTTTACTGCCTATTTCAAATGAAATTTCTTCATTGAAAACATCAATTTGGGCATGAGTTGATTCGAGGAATGGTCTTCCTAAAATTATAACATCTTCAGCCATTTTTATAACGAAATTACACAGAAATTTCAACTCCTCAAAGTATTTTCTATGGTGCTTGTACCTCTGAGTTTATCTAAACCTAAACATTCATAAACTCCTTGTGGTATGATATTATCCTTAGCATCTAATGTGGTAGTAGCATAAAAACTATGGTTATTAATATAAAGAGGAAGAAGAAAACCTCCTGGCCTTAGTTCCTTGGGTAGCCGATAGGGTGCAGTATTTGAAGTGTTGTCATCCTCTTTGTCAACTTCGTTACTAGCGATGGAAGATACATCATCACCTATGCTAGCTGTCGAGGCTTCAAATTGCATTTTCATTATATTTTCTTTCATCTCCTGTCTAATAGACTAAATGATGCTGATTAAGGCATCCTTCATGTCATTTACTCCATGCATACTCATATGTTTTGTTATCTCAGCGTTCAACCATTTATCAACATCATCCTTTTATTTTAAGTGCTGAGTGTTCAGAGAATACCCATGGTTATTTTCCTTTTGCTCATTTATGACTACTTCATTGTCAGTTATGTATTCAACTTCTTCCTCCATATCTTCTGAATCATAATCAGACTCGGTGCCTGGTTGGTTAGGATCAAAGTAGTGAGCAAATTCCAGGATTGGGTCATGGGTCGGTGTACTTTCGCGAAAATAGGTTGGAGGGTATGATTTAGCATTGCTGATGTGGTTCTTATTCATTATTTTATCGTATTCCAAGTACTCGAAGATAGTCATATTTTTAATTTGTTTTTGTGCATGACTTTCCTGTGTCAATCTGAGATACTGCTCAATGGTAAGATCTTCAATGTCAACTCCATCCATGATGTTTCCTTGAGAATAGATTGAAGTGAGAAAAGACATAATTGCAAAAATTCAAATTACTAATAATTTTTAGCTCCCCGGCAGCGATGCCAAAAACTTAATGCATATTTTCTTTTAAATATATATTTATCAAGTTTTAATATTTATAAAACCCGATCTACCTTACAACGCACTAACGGGCAGAGAACCCGATCGTGGGTAGTATAGAATGGTAAATCCGAGGTCGTCCCAAGAGCTAAGCTGTAATTAGTTTTAATTTGAAATGTCACATTTAGAAAATGGTTTTGAATTGAATTGAAATAAATAACAATAAAATAAAATATTGAAATTTACAAGAGTTAAAGATCAAGAGAGAAAACGTGCTAACATAGTTACTTCATTACTACTGTTATGAAAATGTTCTCCTGTGCAATGTCAAACTATGGTTTCATTAGTGGTTTCTAAGGTCGATAGACTTGAATAGATATACTTAGTCTATCCTATACTCCCTCCGATTTCGAATCAGTCTAAATCGTATAGGAGGTAGGTTATCTAGGTTGTAGTAATTAATCCCAACTATTCCCAAAACTTATCTAATAACCTATGCAAATTATTAGCCCCCTCTGAAAGAGTTCTTGTGCTTTTTAAGTATATTTAGTGATAATGTGCGAAGACCGATTAGTTCCTACACTAGGGACGAATAACCACTCCTCCTTAGTACCCGATGGATCCCATATTGACTAGATAATCTAATAATGGGGCAAGCGAGGTCCAAACCACTCGTACTACCAAAACCCAGGGTTACATGATAGTCAAGAAATATCTAATGAAACCATAATCTAACAGGAAACAAACATCATAACAACAGTAATTACATAACTAGGCCAGCACTTTAAGTGCTTAGCTGCTTATAGTAACGGAAACACAACAAGAAATAGAAGAAATCATAGATTAAAAGCTCATAATTCTTATAGTATTCGTATTTGAATGATTAAATACAAAAAGTAAATAAAGTGTGATCTCCCTTGGACTCCAGGTGGAATTCTTTGAAGGTTGGAAGCCTTTGTCGCCTTTCCAATTGGCTGTGGAGGAAGTGATGTCGGAATAGCTTGAACGAGGCCTCTATTTATAAGTATCAAACCTGTTATGACGTAACTGATAAAGGTGTTACGCCATAACCATCATACACGACATTCCATATTTAAACAATTGTTACGGCGTAACCAGATATGGTGTTACGCCGTAACCTTCAAATAATTTCCATATGTACGTGATCTTCATTCCATATTAACTACTAGCTTCAATTCTAACCATCTCCCCTTATCAATATTGTGACATCATAAGTAACCTTGGTAATCCAACACTTCACTTGAATGAATCAAGGAAATGTTGTTTGTGTTTTTCGAAAACAAATTCCGGAAAAACACGATAACTACAAGATCACTTAGATTACTAGTTAACACTAATTGAATCATTAAACATTCATTTTCAAATTAGTGACCTACGTTCAGCGTTGGCTTGATGTTAGCACTGGTAGGATTTCCATTCAATCATTGTGAAATACTTAATTTAAGTATCACTCTTGAATGTTCCGGCAATGTCACTAAGACATGCACTGTCACATAGACATGTAAGCGACTCTTGTACCTTTTTGTATCTTTGATGTTTAATACAAATGTACTTTTGTGTCCTATGTGAGATTTATGATTTGATCTCTTTTTGGCTCTAGACTCAATAAGTGCTTTTTGGTTTTTGTGATCGGAGGCTGGAGCAGACTGCCACCTTTTCAATATCAACAATCTCGGAGTGAGATGTCAATAGATTATGCATTTAATCTCCGTGACAATGAAACAAGAATTCTTTTGAGAGAATCTTGAGTGGCTGGGAAGGGTTGTGCATTGCATCACTAGGTCCATGACGAGTGAACCGGTAAGTTACTATCTTCTCGATTAAGCCGTTAATTTTTGTTCAGCTTTCCTATGTCCAGATACCCTTGTGAGGCTTCCCATGGACATAAGATTGAAAATCGATTTAGAAAATCAGTCAGTGTGTCAAGATGCAAAAGGTTTTTATGACACACCAACAGTTTTAATCTTTTCAAAATTCATTCATCAATTCATAAGCTGGTCCGAAGTGATCAGCTGTTCGGTACCTTTTCTAGTCTTTGAATTCAATTCCGAAAGTTCCTAGTAGAATAATATACTCCAACGAATAAGGCGTGGATAGCATCTTGCTTTTTAAATAAGTGCCTTAGAGCTGAATGATCGGTATGAACAATAGTTTTTGAAAGAATAAGATAGGATCTGAATTTGTCAAATGCAAAAACTACAACCATAAGTTCTTTTTCGGTTACGGTGTATTTTTGTTGAGCGGAATTAAGGGTTTTGCTTGCGAAGTAGATCGGGTGAAAGTTTTTACCATCTTTTTGACCTAAGACGGCTCCTACAGCGAAATCACTTGCATCACACATAAGTTCAAACGGAAGATTCTAGTTCGGGCTTACGATCACAGGAGCACATGTGAGTTTCTCTTTCAATGATTCAAAAGCTTTTTGACATTCATCGTTGAATTCAAATGGAGTATCTTTTTCGAGCAGTTTTAGTTAAAGGCAGCAATTTTCGAGAAGTCTTTAATGAAATGTCGATAAAAACCGGCATGTCCGAGAAAGCTTCTAACACCTTTGATATTAGTAGGGGGTGGAAGTTTTGAGATCACATTGATTTTTGCTTTGTCGACTTCAAGTCCTGCACTGGACACCTTGTGTCCGAGCACAATTCCTTCTTTGACCATGAAATGACATTTTTCCCAGTTTAGGACGAGATGAGCGTCTTTACAACGTTGGAGCATTTTATCAAGGTTGTTTAGGCATGTGTTGAAAGAATTTCCAAAGACGGAGAAATCGTCCATGAATACTTCGACTGATTCTTCGATCATATCGTGAAAGATTGCCAACATACACCTTTGAAATGTGGCAGGAGCATTACATAGCCCGAAAGGCATTCACCTATAAGCGTATGTGCCAAAAGGACAAGTGAATGTTGTTTTTTCTTGATCATTAGGATCGATAGGAATTTGAAAATACCCAGAAAAACCATCGAGGAAAAAGAAATATTTATTTCCTCCGAATCTTTCTAGCATTTGATCCATAAATGGTAAAGGAAAATGATCTTTGCTATTGCTTCATAATTACGATAATCGATGTGCATACTCGCCAACCTGTATGGATCTGAATTATGGAACAATTCATCATTTTCGTTTATGACAACTGTAATCCCACCTTTCTTGGGTACACAGTGGATATGACTAACTCAAGGACTATCGGCAATTGGATAAATTATGCCAGGCATTCCAAAGACCAAAGTACACGATTATTTTTGACAATTCCTGAATGTTGATTTAACCTTCTTTAATGTTGGACAACGGGTTTATCTTACAACCAGAAGTTGTATCTTGTGTTTGCAAAATGATGGGCAAATACCAGGAATATCTGTTGTTTTCCAAGCAAAGGCTTGCTTTGCTTAAGGATAGATATGAGTTTTTGTTTTTTCTTTTCCTTATGGTATAGCTGAGATGATATGATAACAGAAGAAAAAGTGGATTCTTCCAAGAATACACTATTCCAGATGATCAGGAAGGGGGTTTATGTCGAGATCCGTAGAGAGGTTTCTTCGAGAGATGTTTGATCTTATAATCAGTATTGATGTGATTTTTTTGAATGCGAATCTTCAGGTATCGATTTCAGGTCAGAGTTTTCATCGCAGTCATGGCCATGATATTCATCAATTCAGCAAAGATTTCTTCTTCGAGAATTGGTTCCACAATGGAATGCAGAATTTTACAAGCCTCATTTAGAAGAGCGACGAAATATTCTTCTAATATGTTCATCAATAACATCGATACTAAAACAGGTATCATCGTTCGAATAAGAGTGTTTCATCGCAAAATCGATATTAAAAATCATTCGTTCAGTTCCAACTCCAAGATTGAGTTGTTTCTGTTTAACTCGAATAACTGCATCAGTAGTGTGAAGAAATGGTCGTCCCAAGATTAGGGGAACTTTACTATCTTCTTCCATTTCGAGAATAACGAAATCAACAAGAAAGGTGAATTTACCAACTTCAACAAGCATATTTTCAGCTATTCCAACAGGGTATTGGAATGATCTATCGGCTAATCTCACGCTTATTTTGGTGTGTTTAAAAGTTTCGAGAGATAGTTTTGCATATAAAGAATATGGCATAAGGTTAATGCTAGCGCCAAGATCGGCTAAGGCATTACAGGAAAAGGTTTTGTTGAAATTACTTGGAATAAGGAAACTTCCAGGTTCTCCAAGTTTTGGTGGAACTTTATTCTGAATCATTGCTGAACTTTCGTCGCTAAGGAAAGCGGCAGAAATTTGTTCGATTTTGTGCTTGTTACTTATTAGTTCTTTGAGAAATTTTCCATAGTTAGGCATTCTGGCTATGACGTCGACAAGAGGTACATTGATTCGAACGACGCAGATCATGTTGAGAAATTTTCCGTATTGGGCTTCCATTTTTTATTTTCTAAGGCGTTAAGGATACGGAATTTTTTGTTTGTATGGTTTGGGTAACGGTGTTTTTTTAACTGGTTTTTGAGTTTGAATTTTTGGTGTAGGTTCATCGTCTTCATCATCACTATCAAAATTGACAGGAGTTTCAGGATTGTCTTGTTGATCATTTGGGTTTACTAGTGGGTTATAGGTTTTACCACTTTTTGTGAATGCGACATTCACATGCTCGTTACATGACTGCAGTGGTTGGTAGGCTTTGTGCCCTTTTGGGTTTGGTTGAGTGTTACTTGGAAGATATCTAGAAGGTCGACCAGATTGCTTGTCAGCGAGTCTGTCGAACTTAGTTTCAAGGTTCTAGATTGAAGCTTGATGATTTTTGGCTACAGTTTCGAGTTGGGTTTTCAGATCCATGAATGTTTCTTTGACAAAAGCATTGGTTGATTGCTGAGATTTCATGAAATCATTGAATTGTTTCTGAAGATCGTATGGCTTGTCATCTGTGAGTCCCTTGTTGAATAGATCTTTACAGCCTATTAAAGATGATAGCCAAGATGTATAAATACAATTGACTATGTAGAAACAATGATTATGAATACTATGTGTTAATGTGGGATCTTAACACAAGTACTAAGAAGAACAATGAAAAACTAAATAATACTTTCTATTTATCTGCTTTGAATGATTACAGATTACTAACTATTGAGATATGATTTTGTATGAGATATATTGAGTTCGTATGTCTAACTATGCCATGAGGGATCCTTTTACAGACTAAGGATAAACCCTAACAGGCTTACAAAATGCATACATATCTTTTCCTAAAATATCTCATACATATCTCTTAAACGGTACTAACTATTTTCTACTATCGGTACTAACTAACTGATCAGTACTTAACAAGATTTGAGTAGTCTTTACCAAGAACTGTTTGATCTTGGACTAGCCAACTCTTAACCAGTAAAGCAAGGTGAGTTAAGAACCCTACAATTTTTGGTAAATTGTCAACCATAAATGGATTTGAGAAGTCTTTACCACAAGCCGTTTGCTTATGGACTAGCCAGTTCTTATGCCTGTTAATCATGGTGAACTGATGACCATTTGTTGTGTGGTGGTTAGTCAACACTCAAACCCTTCTCAATTCCATCAGTCTTCAGGCTTTAACTCTGCAAGTAACTTCTTTACAAATCTAATCAATTCTAATGCCATAGTACCATCTTCTTCATACTCCAACTTTAATTCCAGCATTTGCAGCAGTACTTTCTTTTTCAAAGGATACTTCTTCTCTACAAGCATATGAATGACTAATCTTGTCTTAGTCACTAAAGTATGTACCCCTGAAGAACTATGTAGCTTCCAACTTACTATATTCCAATCCTGTTGTGAGTTCCAAAACTTATCTTCATCATCTGGATTGAACATAATCATCAAATCTCCCCAAAGCACTTGATCAAAACCTTAAGGTATCTCATCTTGATATCTGTCCATCACTAGTTGATATATAGCATTCAAATCTTCTCTATTAAATATGGAAAGCACCCTCATCAGAGTACTAAAGTATCTCTTTTATCTATTGCTTCTAATCACCACATTTTGATTAATTTTCTCTAAGTGTTCAGCTTCATCAACCTGTGGTTTAGTTCCAAGACACTCAGTTTTCCATTCTTTGATAGGATACTTCCTGTCAAGTATTTCATAATCTACTTCTTTTTCCTCATCTGGAGCTATTGTTAAATGTAATCTTAGCTCATCATTCTCTTTCTCACTATCATCCTCAGAAATGTTTTGTATGAATCTTCTTTTCCTTGACTTCATCTTTTTCCTAGTACCAAGTTTTCTCTTTCTGTTACTTTCTTCTTCTTTACTCTCCTCCTTGATCACTTCATTTTTAGAGGAATCAATTCCTTTTTCATTCATCTTTTTGATCAGTCTTTCATCTTCAGCAGACCCAATAGAAATGAAATCTTCATCTGACCTCTTAATCTTCTCATACAGAGCTTGTATTTCTTCAAACTTCTTGGTTTTCAGTTCAGAGTGCTTGAAGTTTCCTACATGCTTCAAGTAGGTCATCATTTGATTTCTCAGTTGATTCTTTGTAGGTGGTCTGTTCCTGATGGCCTCTGATCTCTGTTGAGCAAGGAATTTTCTTTGAGCAGCAATTGTGTCATGAAGGAACTTTGCTCTTTCTTCTATTGTAAATTGCTCTCTTTCTTGTTCTTGAAGCTTCTCAGCAAGAAGTCTATCTGCCTCAATTCTTGCTTTTATATCATCAAAATTTCTCATGAGAGCTTCATTAGTAGCTTTTTCTTCAGCTATTCTGTTTCTTTCTTCTTCACCTTCCCACTCTTCTTGTATTTTCCTAGCCATCTCTTCATCACTTTCAAGCTGTTTAAACTTCTTCTCAGCTTCAGGAATACCATCAGATTCACTTTCAGATTCATCCTCCTCTTCAATTTTCTTCTTTCCTTTGTCTTTTGGATCAATTTTTGGAAGAGGCTTTAATGTCAGAAGTGATCTTGTAGAGGTAGGTCTAGGTCTGTCAGTTTCTTCAATATCCTTCAACTCTACACCTTTCTCCTTTTCTCTAGAAACTGCTTTGGCTTGACTCATGTTGAGAAGAACCTTAGCTATTGTTTCATCATCTCCAAATATTGTAGAAGTAGGTGTTTGAGTGGCTTGAGTAGCACTTCCTTCTCCAGTATGATCTTCAGTACCTTTTCTTTGCTTGTCAGTACTTTCAATTTGTTCATCGGTACCTTCAATTTGCCTGTCAGTACTAACTTTGGATCCATCAGTACTAACTATTGGTCTGTCAGTACTAACTTTCTCCTTGTCAGTACTAACGATCTTCATTGTATTGAGTAACTAACTTTCTCCTTGTAGCTTCTAAACTTTTATCATTGTCAGTAATAATAATCTTCGTATTAAAGTACATTCTCCTCAAATCTCCTTGTCTTCATCCACTATATCATTTGTCTCACTTCATCTGAGCAATATTTGTTTCTATTGTGATCAACTTTATCTTCAGAATCTCATCAAATTGAGGATCTCTTAAACTGAAGAGTCACCTTTAGCAAACTTCCTCCCTTGTTTGGATACAGACTCTTTGTGCACCCTTTGTTTCTTGAGGAAGCTCTTTCTTGTCAATCTTTACTTCAAGGAGACACTTTTCAGCCATGCTCTATGGTGGTGGATGACAGGTTTAGCTTGTTTCTTGAGCTTCTTGATCTGAGCCTTCAAGTTTTGTATTTCCTTGGCTTGATCTGTAACCTGTGCACATAAAGAGAGACAAAGATCATAGACACTTTGGAGTGTCATTTCACCCCCTATTCCCTGAAAGGGATTTTATCACTGGATGAATGACCCTCAAGTTCCCCCAGAAGTTTTGATATGGTATCAGGAATGATAGGAGATGGTGAAGGTCTGGGGAATGGGTCAGTCTGCTGCTCAAGATGGTACCTCACTACGTTTGAGCAGGAGAATGAGTGCTGTCTGGAGTGGCTCGCATTAGGTACTTCACTAGTGGGAGCAAGAGAGGGTGTAGTTGTGCTCTGCAGAGATGTGCTTTTCTGTTAGAGTGACTCTCCTCACTCTGTGAGGTGGTTCGTGTGAACATCTGTAGTCGCAATACTGAATGTGGGCGTAGACTTTCACTTGAGAGAATCGTCTTTAGCTCTTGTTTGAACACCAATGAGAAAGAAAAGACTTTTACTGTTAAAAGTATTTTCAGGAAAAAATAATCTAAAGGTACATACACAAATATATCTAGTTGTTTATCTAAAAAGATAGAAATAAAAACGTGGGTACATACAAACTTTTCTTAGCATATAAATGTGGACCTAAGCATACCCATCAAAAAATTAATTTAGAAAAAATTATACTTCTGATTAGATGTGTATGCAGATGACTTTTATGCAATGTAGTGGCAATGTTGTAGTAGGAATTTGATCCAAGAGGTGCTTTTTTGAACTATGCAATGATTGATTGTTATGAAATTAAAACCTCCATTGGGTGTGTAAACAAAGCTATATTAAATGTTCAACACTATTAAATCCCCCCTCCATTACCCCTTATAAGGGTGTTTATAGATTATATTTAGCCTGATTGTGTGCAATGAGTTTATCCCATCAGCATCATCAAAAAGAATATACCTTTTATTGATGCCTTTAGAGATAGACGCGACTTGCAGGCTACTTTGGCAGTATTGTGCCTAAGATTGCTGGATTATTTTTTAGGGACTTAGCAGTCGTCAAAAATGTTCAAACAAATGTATAGTAGATACAACAGGACTTTACAGTGAGAGCATGATTGAATGGAACTGCGCTTAGAAAATCAAGTGTTGTTACTCATGATACTCTGCAACTTTTTGATTTAATTGGTTCTCTATCTGTCTTATAAAGTCCTTAAGGATTGCACTAGTTTCATCCTTAGTTGTAGAATACTAGTAATCTAATGAATCAACCAAGAACAAGAAGTGAGATGTGGGTTGGATTGTTAGAGAAACTTGGATGGAATGGATGAATGTGTATTATGGAAATATGGAATGGATAACAAAGTGAACAACTAACAAATGAAAACAACCAACCCTCTCCAAGACTAGGAGAGGGGTATAAATACTACCATGGGCTGGAGTTGGACCACCCATGGGCCTTGGGCCGGACTAGATTACTAATCTATTCCTTATACTAACTACGAGCTAAGACTTGTTACAACTTTGGAAGTGACCGACACTTTTCGTGTTTCCAACAATCTCCCCCTAAGGGAGGTCACTCCAATTTACAGACTTTAAACCTAGCATACTATGCTTTATCCTTAGTCTTTAGCTCGTACTCTTGTCTTTCTCTTGTGAATATGTTGTAGTGATCATTGACTTCTTGGTTTGAGCTTGTTCCTTGAACTTGTATTTAACATAGTGATCTTGAGCATCTTGAGATCATCAACCAAGCATAATCTCTACGCCAACTTGTAACTTTGCCACCTTGTGGACTTGCGACTTCTGGACCGACATGCTCATACCATTCTTGAAAAGCTTTAATGTTGCATCTTTCTTGAAATTCTTTAACTTTAACACTTTGACACTTCTAGAAAGATGTGTGGTATCAGAGTAGCGGAAGTCTTGAAACATGTACTTGAGCTTTCATGATGACTTTATGTTTGTCGGTCGGGTATGAGCATGTGGTTATGGATCTTGTGAGCCAGCTGGAATCAGGAACCTCCACCACCATTTTACATAGCCTGCATAAAACAGTTAGCAATAAAGCAGGGGGACGAATATGGCTTTGTCATTCGCCCAGGTTTGGTTGGAGAAACCTTCGAATCCGTGAGGATTGACCTGTGATCAGATAGATTCAATTTGAGAAGAATCTTCTTGACAGGATTTCCAGCTGAAGTATTGAATCTTTCTAACACATAAGTATTAGATTCATCGTACTCAGCATGTTCTCATTATCGGAACGTCTCAAAGCAGACAGCACGATAAGAGTGAACCAGTGAGTTACTATCTCACCGATTGATATAGAAAATTGATTTGAAAATCAATCGGTGTATCACTTACAAAATTGTTTTTGTGACACACCGAGAGTGTTTATCATTTCAAAAATTCATTAACAACCGTTGATCCATTTCCTGGAACAAGTTTGATTCTTATAGAATCGCACCATCGTTTCTTTCCAGTTGTCACAAGTTTGATTCATAAAGAATCGCACAAGTTACCTACCATGAGCTTGTTTAATGTTGACTCAAGCAGGATTTCCATCTTTATTGTGAATAAATTCACTCTGATGTTCTGACAAAATCACAAGGATAATGCGGAGGACTCTTAAGATGTATCTTGTAATTCACATTGTGTGACTTAGCAAGGATAATTTGACAAGTGTCCTAGAGATTTATGGATGATCTCTTTTGGCTCTAGACTCAATAGTGCACTTTTGAATTTAGTGATCGGAGGCTGGAGCTAAGTGCCTGACCTTTTCAATTTCACTACTCTGGTGAGAAAGTCAATAGAAATGAGTGTATCTCCGTGAGTTTTGAAACAAAGTCTTTCTGACTTTGAGTAGCTGGGAGGGGTTGTGCATAGCGTCACTGGGTCCATGACTGTCTTCAATGTCAGACAACACCTTGGTGTTTTCTGACAGCATATGTATTGACCCGGTTTCTGCCTAAGTGTATGGAGGGCTTCTTTCTTTTCACCCTTTATCCTTACTTTTCTTTTTCATTCTTCAACCCCTTCAATGCATACCGAGACTTCATAACTAACACCTTGTTGGGTTTGTTCCAGTGTTAGCTCCATCTCAGTCGGCATTATTCCCTATTCTCACTTTTTCTCCTTTTTAATCATACCTAAGGACTTCTACACTAACTAGTAGATATCCCTGGTAGATCCCTCCGGTTCTGTGGAATCATGGGATTTGAAACAAGCCTAACGCCTTATAACTTCACAAATTAAGACATGGTCAAGTTTTTGGTATTCATCACAATCCTTCCAAAAACATTGAAAATTTCAATCAAAGTGTTTGATATAAATATCAAAAGATTTACACTTTGATAGTTTTTCATTATCACTAAAAGCTCCCCCTTAACATGTGCACCGTAATCGTAGTACATGCTAGGTATGGAGTGCATTGAGTCCATTTTATTTGATCACTTCTGTCAGTATTTATTAAGTCCGGTTAATCACATTTTCTCCCCTTATCCAAAATGTTAATCCCTTGATATTTTGGATATCAATTGATTAACCGTTCGGGGACAAAATGAGATATGATTAGCAGATTTGAACATGTTATTGCTCCCCCTCAACTTTTGAGGGTTTATAAGATGATGCCGAGTACAATTATTTGAAAGTTTTGAATTTACTGAGAAATTCTTGAAAAAAATTTGTACTCGAGCACATCTTATAATTCACCAATAAGTCTACACTAATAATGTACATATTCACAAGATAAGTGTATTGACGAGGGTTGACCTTTTTCAGATGAGAACAACATATGATAAATCATATGGTCCTTTGTAGAAGCCGTAGATCACCCCCGTATGGTCGTCCCCCCAAACCGGACAAATCTCTCCAAACTCCTCATTATCCTCCTTGTCTTTAGCCTCTTGTCAATCGCCTGGATCATGGCTCTTGCGTTTGCTTGGTCACGTTGGCTCCAAAAAGTCTGTGGCAAATACGCCATTCTAATTCCCTTGAGGCGATCATTTAGAGCAGTCCGAACGTCATCTAGAGTACCATCGCTGAACTTGTGTAGTTTCGATACGCATCAATCGGTTCTTCTTGTCTTTATTCGTAGATGAATCCTCTTGGATCGGAGTATGGAGTATAAGCGTCTTGTCTTCTCAGATTTGATCTGTACGTGTCGGGCTTTGTGAGGTTGAGTTTCTTCTGATGATAACTTTCAACACCAGTCTGAAGATTTCCACTCGTCGCGATGACAACACTTCGTGTAAACATTCGTAAGGAGACATTAAATGCAATACGTTCTTCAACGCTGAGATTTGTCACTTTTCCTTGTACAAGAAGAAGCAGCATATCTTCAATGTCTTGGATCCTTAGTCTGTGAAAGTCGCCTTCTTTGAACTTGTAGAGAACATCATCATCCCTTCGTACTGTAATCCAGTCAAGATGCTTATAATCATGCCATTCGACAATTTCAACCTTTGTGACAGCAATGATCCGTCTTTTTGAATAGACGTCCCGAGCTGATTCCCTTAAGGCTGCAAATGCATAGAACTGTCGTCGCTTCTTGCCCCAATGCGAGACTCCCCAGAGGGCGAATTTGTCGTATTTGACGATCGTTTGACTCCACATCGAGTTAGGCACTAAGTCTTCTATCCATTTGATATGTCCGTAATCTGCAGCCTGAGTCTTCGTTACTGAAGTAGAGTACTTTCGGCTTGACACACCACCACGTAGATATTCCAGGTCGTTATTGATGAAGTGATTAAATGGTATAACACGACGACCTTGAGAATTTGGAATTAACGGTAGTGGCTGTCGCAGATCATGCGGATATTGGCGACCTTCAGGGTTGATCCAGTCTAATTTCTCGGTTGTGGCTTTGTAGACCTCCTCACAAAAATATTCCAATTCAGTCAAACTCTTGCAAGTGCCTTTCATCAGCTCAAATGTTGGACCAGCTAGCAATTCAGGTGTTAGAGTTTGAACATTTAGCCGGTTTAGCACAAAAGCGGAGAAGTCAAATGTAGAATCGGTTAGTTCATCAAACGACTCTCGAGGGTCCTGTTGTGCCAGATTGCTAAGCCAAGGTTGGACAGATTCATGAACGGCAGGAACAGACGTATTCCATGCATGATCAGGAGAAGGTAGTCTCGTAGGTTTTTGAAACCAGTCAGAAGGATGTTGAACCTCTTCTTCGGCTTGTTCATCTTGGACACCTGTTTCGAACTCCTGGTCTGCAGGTCCTTTAAAGACATCTGTAGAGTGCATAGCTTCCCCTACTGGAGCAGATTGGCTAGCAGATTTCTTGTGAGTCTTAGATCCTGTACTGGTAGTCTTTCCTGCAGTCTTGGTTGTCGTTTCACTTGGAGCACTGGTAGAAGCGGGTTCCTTTCCTGACCTTCTTCTTTTGGACCCCCGGTCTGTTCCAGCGGAGGGTTCTTCATCATCATCTGCCCCATCTCTAGGTCTTTTAATTGTGACTGTATCGCCATATGTATCTAACAAGATCTTGTCAGCTTCATACGCCTCAACTAAAACCTTGTAGAGCTGTCTCTGTATGTCTGACCTGTTGATAGAGTTGTTAGCTTTCATCTTGTCAATTAAGATCTTTTTAAGCTCTAATTCTGACAGATTTGCAGCTACAGCATGAGATGTGTTGGCTTCCTTTGATGATCGCACCAGAACCTCAGACTCGAGTTGATCGGTTACGAACTTTTCGACTTTTGGAATAATCTTGGAGACTTCCTTTTTGACTTGTTCCTTGATGATTTTCTTCATTCCGTCATCAATTGACTCAAGGAATTGTTGATTTGCAGTAGAAGACTCTTCTCGAATTCTTTCATACTTCAATTGGACTGCAACGTCCCGCTTCTGCATTTTTATTCGCTAGATATTGCTCAACGTGATAGGATAGAGGAGAGCGCTTCGCATATTGATTTGATTGCCTGGTCTGAGAAGTTATCTTCTAACGCTTTCAGTCTGTGATCAAAGCCAAACAACGAGGCAAAGTTAGGAAGATTTTGTAGCGAGGAGCTTGTAGTAGTTGCCGGTGTCAAAATTGGTAGTTGTTGTGGTTGAATGATGATAGGATGCGGTGTTGGAGGGCGATTGATTTGTTCAGTGAAGAATGGCTCCATGATGGCTGTTACATTAGTATCAATGAGAGAAGTGGCTTCAGTATGTTGTCTAAAAATATCATCAACACCAGTATCTTGGTTTGGATTCAGCATGCTGGAGACGAATCCAGAAGATACAGACGAACTCTGTTGTTGACCATCAGGATTAACCAGAGTTAGGGTCACATGAGTGTCTTCAACATCTGTCATTACTTTATCTCTTCCATCAAGATCGGTATTGGTATCTTTGACTGCCTCATTTCCTTGATCCTTTTCATCTGTAGCATCTTCATCCGACTTTGCGCCTGCAACATTCGCTCCTTCAACGTCATTGTCACTATCTTCCTCATCTGATGATGAAATACTGGAATCATCTTCATCAGTATCCTCTTCATGTATTATTTCATCATCATGAGTCGTGAGCTTTGGATGGACAAAATCATCATCATCATTATCTGACTCAGTCAGTTCTTCATCATCATCATCTTGAGCTTTCTTATTATCATCATGTTCATCATCATCGTTACATCAACTTGCTCTAATAATCATCATCTTCAGCATCTTGAGTAAGTCTCCATTAATGTAATTTTTACTGCATCTTCATCTTCTTAGCTTGCTCATCCATTTCTTGATCACATCAGCACTTGTTTTCCAAGAGATTTCATCCTCTGAGTCTTAATCAGGAGCATCGGGAACCCCTGGTGTATATACCAAGTTCCTTCATCTGCCTCCAGAACCATAGCATGAGAGCAATGAGATTCTTGACGCTTCTTTTTGTGACTTTTTGGTTGCTTCAAGCCTCTATTCATATCTGCCTCAGAGATATTCTTTAGCTCTGTCTCGCTCTTTTGTTTTCCTTTTCCAGATTCTTTTCCTTGGGGGCAGTGGGGGGCTTCTGTTTCGGGATTGCATCAGTATTAGCTTTCTTTTTGCTTCTTTTTGTCTTAGGAGGAATTGTTCCTGAAGCCATAGCATAATACTCTTTGTAGGATTCTGAGTGCGAGTCTCGTTGTTAATAGCCACTCGGCGATAGCCCCGTACAAACTGAGTGGCTTCATTCCTTGATATAACATTGATTGTAGTAAACATTGGATCATCTCTGGCATTGTGCCAATTGGACTTGTTTCTTTAGGAATTGAAGATCTTTTTCCATCACTTAGTTTGACGACTAAATTGGTAAACCGAGGATAGTACATCCGCATGCCCTTCCTTTGTACTTGTGTTCCCTATCTTGAAATTGAAGTCCTCCCAAGAAGATATGCATTAATCTAAGTTATTCTTGTTGTACATACCCCACAAGATTCTGAGCTCCGAAAGAGACGTAGACTGTCATATGAGGAGTTCCGCGCTGAGAATTTGTTGATCTAAAGCAGGCAATGATCTCCAAGGTTGATGCAGTTTGTTGACATTAACGTCAGTGAGCTTCCTTATATCTCCAGAATGTCCAAGACTAGCTAGAAAGATGAGGATCTCCTTCTCAAGAGGTGGGTCTACAAACTTCTTATTACCGACTTTAGGGCAAATTTGAAGAATGTCCCTGAATTGCTCAAGACCGATGATGTGTTTCTTGTTATTCATCTTAAATCGGACAGATCGATTGTGAACATAAGCAGAAGCCCAGAATTCCTGCATGTAGATCTCTGGAGCATCTGCAGTGACTTGGAAAGCCTTGTAGAAAGGAGTGATCTTTAGCACATCATAGACTACTTGAAGGGTTGCTTCCTTTGATGTGACATCCGAACTTAAGCGAAGATTGCATTTTCCAATCTTAAGTCGGTCAGCAGGAGCCACCAATGCATCATCCAAAGCAATCTGATCCGCTATTGAGAGTGCCATGAGTCTGTTTAAGAAAGAGTGAGTGCAGTTTATAAGAAAACACAATCATTTATTCATGAGAACCGTTATGACTTTTAGCACTTTTGAAGATCAATCTACTTAGATAGACAAGTAGCGTGTAAGACAAAGGCACCTATCCTAACAATTAAGTCGAATATGGTAAACCTTGGTTTTGTCAAGCTTTTACCGTCTATTTTAACCTAAGAGATTTGTTGAATTTTAATCTTAGTTAAAAACAATTTGATCTAAAGTGTGTTATGTCAAAAATTGGTCAAGTGTTGAGAACTCTACTCGTTTGGTCCTCAAAAGAACACCTTGATCGGTTTTTCACAAAATTATGCTCGTTCTATCCTTATTAAAAATCACTCGTTCGATCCTTTCAAGGAATCACTCGTTCGATCCATACATGGTTCACTCGTTCGATTCACAAAGGGCTTCACTCGTTCGATCCCTTTTAAAAAGCACTCGTTCGATCAACACTATTCGTCACTCGTTCGATCCAGTCTAAAAGACACTCGTTCGATCCCTTTTAAAAATCGCTCGTTCGATCCTTTCAAGGAATCACTCGTTCGATCCATACATGGTTCACTCGTTCGATCCCTTTTAAAAAAAACACTCGTTCGATCCTTTAAAGGAATCACTCGTTCGATCCCTTTTAAAAAGCACTCGTTCGATCCCTTTTAAAAAACACTCGTTCGATCCTTTAAAGGAATCACTCGTTCGATCCTTTAAAGGAATCACTCGTTCGATCCCTTTTTAAAAGCACTCGTTCGATCCCTTTAAAAAAAACACTCGTTCGATCCTTTAAAGGAATCACTCGTTCGATCCTTTAAAAGACTCACTCGTTCGATCTTCACTAGGATCCATTGGTTCGATCCTCACATTAAGACGCTCGTTCGATTAATCACATATAAACACTCGTTCGATCCTCACTCGTTCGATCCTCACACTCGTTCGATCCTTTCACTTAGACATTCGTTCGAGTTACACCACATTATTCGTTCGGTCCATATGTGTTATTCTCGATCTATGTCTTTTAATTTTGTGCAGGATCGGTAATTAACTTTAAACTAGCCTTTTCATTGAGTCATATCCATCTCATACACAAACATATCATTTATTTCGCACTTTTACACTAATTGTTTCGAACACAAAACATTCAATAAATCATTTAAATCACAACAAATAATCAAGCTAAGATAACCTATAAATTAATTAAGCCTAAAACTACAAAAGCCCTCTAACAATTACACGTTTTCACCACTGTTTGATTTGACGAACCCTAATTTTGTAATTAGGGCTGTTATGATCAATAATGACGAAAACACACAATTCTTTTAGGGATTCGAGTTGTTTAGGAGATGAAGATCATGGTTAAAGTTATACCTTAGTTTTGAAAAGGAGTGATTCAGCTAAATGGAGGTTGATTTGAGTGTAAAGTTGTTCGAGTGTGTGTTTGAGTGTGTGAGTGGATTGTGTAAACAGTGACAGGTTCTGGTGGGGTTTGATGGTGTGAAAAAATGTCTTTACACTCTCAACTATTGACATATATTTAGCAATAATTACACCTAAAAGGCATAAAACAAGTAAACCAATTAAAGACTATCGATTTATACTTAATTAACTTTACTTATTTATGAGACTATTTCGTATCGTTTGAAAATCCTTTTTTTCCCCAAAATTTTACAGCTCATTTGATCATGACAAGAATTTGACATTCTATCCCCCTCAAAATGAACCGTTTTATATTTAAATGAGCTGGTAGACATTGTTTGAGAAGTCAAAATATATCTTGAAAATTATTTTCAGTGATGGATGATGTTGTATGTGACAAAACAACAAATACAAGTATAAATTAGATTTCTCATATTTATTCACATAGATGCACTGAACGTACACTTATGGATTATTAGGATGCACGGGTGTGATGCATAAGTATCACAAGCCTTTTGGCATGGTCATATGTAGATCCTTGCCGAGAATAAATTCACGTTGAGATGACAAGTTTTCCTTTTTGAAATATTTGGCCTTTATTGATGACAGGGTTGCTATCTAAATAATAGCAAGTCATATGGGCATGTTTTTGAAAACATTTGAATATTACTGCTCGAACTACATATACAGGGCTTTGTATCATTGTTAATGACATTTCTTTAAGACGTAAATGTTATCGATTTCAGAAGACATGCCATTGTAATAACTTCTTTTTGAATTTTTCTAATAATATTTTTTTTTAATTTTTGTATTTTGTTTTTGTAAAAAAATTATATAAAGAAAATATTTTGGATTTTATGATTTTGGAAAAAAATAAATGTTAAAATGAAAATCTTTTTGTGTTTTTCTTAGGTAAGTATTTTCGTAGGTCTTCAGGATATTGAATAGGTACACCACTATTCATCAAAATTCATCTGCCAATTGTTTCAGAGTATCCGGCGTAATAACTCCGATTCCAGCTTATTGTATAAGAATTTCAATTCTTTTCTGGCCAAGAGCTATAGTGAGTTGTTCGCCAAATTGATATTCCGTATTGATAATGTATAGTTCGATCACACCATTCTCTACATGCTCCTTAATGATGTGAAACCTGATGTCTATATGCTTGGATCTGAAATGTTAAACTTTGTTGCTGCTTAAGGAATAGCGTTTTGTTATCACAGTTACGTGGATTTTATTGAATCCAACACCCATAGTTGGTAAGTTTATGTTCTCATTCCAAAGGACTTGAGCATATCAACAACCTGAAAAGCAATATATTCAGCTTTCGTACTGTGATATCGCAGCGTCTATCCGCTTTTCTGCCTTTTAGACGTCCAGGCTTAATAGTCTACTCACCCAAAGTTGTTATTAATGCCTGATATACTACGGCGTGTTATTGATCCAGCTTGATTCCGGCTCTGAAATGTGTTAGTAACAAGGAAGAATTCTCTTCGTTACCAAAGGACCCCGATGCACGGTTCCTTTTAGATAACGAATAATGATACTTTTTTACGGCATTCTAGGTGCTTTTCGGTAGGCCGAGCCTGATTACTGGGCACTCATTGCATATTGAAAATTGCTAGGTCAAGTCTACTGGCTGTAAGTTAATGCGGAGGGTGCAATCATACCCGATAGTATGATGGATTCTACAGCTTTCCCTTCTTTTATTCCTCATCCAGTTTGGATTCTCCACATGGGAGTATCCACTGGGTCACAAGATTCATAGCCTATTTCTTTAAGTGATTCAAGAGATATTTTGATTGGTTTATAAAGTTGCCTCTGGGGACTTTGTGAAATTTGTAGTCGAAGAAAATGAGATTTTTCCCATCATTCGAACATCTTGAATTTTGAACACATTATTTTTGCAAATAGATACACAGATCAGGAGTGAGGCAGCCAAAGATTTAATATCATCGGACATAGATTTGTACTCTGATTTAGTTAGTTGCCTTCTATACGGATGAACATAGTTGGATTACCTGGCCTTTGGAGAAAGTCATTAGATTTCAGGAATGAAGACAAAGTATCATACTCGCACGTGGAGCTTGTTTCAACCCATAAAGAGGTTTTTCTTAAGCTTGTTTACTGTGGTTAGGTTTGTTCTGGATCCACAAAATGCGTTCCGGTTGGCTAACATAAACTTCTTCTCGCAGATTACCATTCAGAAACGCAATCTGACTAGTATTCACGTCTCATTTGTATAGGATGACCATGTTTCATGTGTAGCAGGCAAACGCTAGGAAAAGTCATATGGCCCTCTAATCTTGCAACGGAGCGAATGGTCTCGTCGAAATCAATACCCTTTTCTTGGACGATATCTCTAGCGACCAAACCGAAAGCCTTATTTCTTTAGCAATTACTCCTAACTCCTCAAGTTTAACTTATAGATCCACTTAAGGAGAGATGACCAAATGCTTTGCAGGAGGAGGAACAAGTTCCCAAAAATACCCTCCAGACGTTCAAATTCAAGAGTGCCTTCTTGCATAGCTTCATATCCATCAGCTTGGGTTAATGCTTCTTTGAGTTATTGGTTTCGACTGGAAGTTAGGGATAGCCTCATAGTTGCAGATTAAGGATTGAGTTCATGGAAGGGTGGAGTCCAATGTGGAATACTGGGTCTGGTCTAAGAGCACCGATTATATTCTCAAATGGGTGATCCTTTGCTCCTTTTGCTGTTGTGTTCAGAAACCTTGGTGATCGGGATGGCACAATGTATGAAATAACGTCTGATGAAGAAGGATGGATCAGAAGGAACTTCTGGTATTGGGAATACCGGAAGTACGGTTCATTACCCATATGTGCACCTTCAATATCATGATTATTCTTCAACATCATGAGAAATTATAGGAGAGTTCCTTGTGTTGTTTGAGAGTTTATTGGTGATGGTGCTCTTGTTCAAACTGTATTGAGGAAGGTAAACCAGTTGATAACCGCTATATTCTGGTGAAAATGCTTCTGGAAATTAGGAGCTATGACTTCTGTGCATTGTAAATCAAATTAGTGACTCTTCAAACATTGGTTTGAAAAAAACAAATCCAAGTCAGATCTCGAAGGTTGGTAAACAAATGGTGTTGTAGGAGAAGGGTTTGGCCGAGTCCTGAACTGATTGGATAATTTCCCAAGTACATTTCATGAAGAGCGCGGTCCTGAACTGCTGTGTTCAGAAGTCATCTGCGGTCAGTGCAATCAAAATCAACATGAATAGTTTCCAATTTTTCATATAGTAGTTCTGTTGTAAATCGAAAAGCTTTCTTTTGTGGGTGGCATATCCAATGAAAATACCAATATCAGCCTTGGTTGTATCTTACCCAAATTCTCACGTATCATTCGTTGGGTAACAAAGTGCACCAAACACATTAGATAATGATCGGTGAGGTTTGTTGTGCAAATGCTTCATAATGGTGTTTTTGTCGTGGCGTCGACGTATCATGGATAAGATTTTGGGTTTAACAGGCTGTGGCAACCGCTTGCGGCCCATAAATATAAAAAGGAGCTTTTGATAAATTATCATAGTGCGTGCTGGCCTTCTTATTAGCGTACGATTTCGTCTGTCAAACAACACCGTGTTGCTGTGGAGAGCGTGCAACTGATTTTTCATGAGAGATTCCAACTTCTAATAATATTCACGGCAATGTTTGAGTACATATCAGTTCCATTACATGTTCTGATGCGTCGGACGGTTTCTTTTTGCTTCGTACTGGATCAGCTTCATTAAAGTTGATAATAAAACTGGGAGCGTCATCTTTTGATCGCTAACATTTCACCATGTAATAGAGAGTAGTCATCGACAATAACGAGGATGTACTCTTTCCATTTGACACCCGCGACACGCATGGTCCCACATAAAATCCATATGCAACAACGGTAGAGATTTTCTTGATTGGTGTCTTGTCAAAGGGGGGGAACAATTTGGCGTTTTGTGGGGTTTCTTTAACTTTTGCCTTATGCTCATGCTGAGCATATGTGATCCTTTTCAAAACTTGTGCTTGGGAGACCTCGTACAAGTCCATTGTGTGCAAGATTATTGATAGATACCATAGTTCATGCGAGTTAGACGACGATGCCCATTACCATAGATACCCCCTTTTCTTGGTTTTAGGACGCCTTTTGCAATAGACTAATAGGACGAGGATGCCATCATATTCCCTAGAGAAGAGAGTTTAAGGTTTTCCCCTCGGAGATCCCGTCATGTAAATCAACACCTTCTAAATTCGAATGAAGCATGGTGTGTTGACGAAAAGCCACGTCAAAGTTTGGATTCACCAGAATTTGTCCCACAGAATAGTTTTTGCCCAAGTCCCTTCAACGTATAAACCCTTGAAATTGTAAAATTACCAATCTGTTAGTTCCAAAAACCCCATTATCTTTAGCAACTTGATCGTTTCCCGAATTTAATCTGTACCCAAGAATTTTTTTTTACAGATGAAATTGGGGTCTGAGAGCGAGCTTCCGGTCTGTGCTTCGAGCAAATTCCGATATCGAATAATTACATCGAGGTCGATTTGGACAACCTGCATTCATTCAAGAAGTTGGATGGAATATTGGTTTTTGTAGGATCCCCAGGATTTACTTGGGTTCCTTTTTGTTAGAAAGTCATTGGTTTTAAAAAATTAGTTTTGCTAACGGTCTCTGTATTTGTATTCTTCCTAAGTTTCCTTGAGGATACCTATTTAACCACCATGTTTGGGTGATTCAGAGTTAGAATTACTATTGGTTTCCATAGAAGGCACTATCATTAGTGTGGTAATCCTAGTTATAAGGGCACGTATTTCCTACAATAGTGAAGGTCGCCGACCGGTAGGTCCCAAATTATCCTTTCTGAGTGATACACTTTCCTGTTGGTGTCCTAATATCTTACCTTAGATTTAGTCTTTTTGGTTTAGGCACGAGATTTCACAACATTCACAGAATTAGAAAACACACAAATTTATCAGAAGGCATGCAAATCATCACGGTGAATACAGAATAATCAGAGTATCTTGTTTCTTGAGGATTCTGCAAACCGCAGATCCATTAAACACTTAACAGTACCATTTTTTTACTCAAACACTCGTTTAAAGTTCCTAGGGTGAACTTTTACTTTATTCTTTTTCGATATTACTATTGGTCTTGCTTGCAAGAATTCTATCATTCTTTGTATTGCATGAAGGAGTGAATATCGCTTGCACTAGTAGAAGTCTTACTCTGTAGAATGCACACCACTGCCGCCGCGCTGTTAGAAAAATATGTTTGGAAGTCGATGCTGGTTTTGTGTTTTCTGTGGATTGTGAGTCGATTCGGCAAACCTAACTTTTTTGTCCTTTTTTCTTGGGTAGACCCTCATATTAATTGAGGACCACATTTGTTGATGCTAGGGGCTGATATACTTATGTGTGAAGCAATCCTGAATGACTTTGGTATACCTAAAGGCTGACTCTAAAAGTGGATTCTTTGAGGATTTTTTGCTTTTACTTGTTCGGACTATATCCCTAAGGACCAAGCTTAATTCCTGGTATGCTTAATATACGTGGATTCCCGTGAGATGTCCTTTTTCCTTTTATTCAACAATTTGGGTGTGATTGGTTCCATATCATCCTTAGACACTTTTGGAACAACAGAGTGGGTCATAGTATCCTCGTTATCTAACGCTTTTCCTTTAAGTTTCCTTACACCTATTTTTTTGGGCTGCTTATGACCTAAAACTTGTTCCTGAAGATTTGCATTTAAATAGAATATCTTCCCACTGACTTTATATTGACTGTTTAATTAAACGCATCCACATTGGTTCTTTTGACTCGAACACGTTTTGTTTCATCGAGTCATAAAGTTGTTTATAAGTCTGTTTGAAATGTCATTCTCTGTAACAAGTTTGTCCATCTATGTTCCATTCAATGTTAAGAGTACTCAATTTCATCCATGTCCATTTTTGGCTGTTTTCTAATCCACGTTTCCTGTTAAGGACTTAATTTTCTTCTTTTAATTGAACATGGACTGTGTTCTTTTGCTTTTTTTGGAGACTGAGCTTTTCAATTACTTAATTCGAACCTTCTGAGTATAATCTCGGAGCATTTTGTTTAAAACACTAATTTTCTTGTTGAAAAATTTCTTGATTAAGTTGAGTTATCAGCTTCCTAAGTGATGCAATGTTTTTCAAGAGTTGTATAACACTTGCACAAAGTTTATCGTTACGGTTTCTTCTATCAAAACAAAATCCTTTTTTTGACAAGCTCAGTCTCGAGTTCGAGTTACTTTTGACATTCAGGTCACAGTGTCACCATTTGCATTCAGACTAATTCACAAACAGTCGTTTACATATCCTTATAAATGGTTGTTGCCATGAGTCGTTCTTTTCACTCAAAACTTGAGTCATTATAATGCTCAAAGTTCTGGACTCAAGCAGATGTTGTTCGACAGTCTGTTCCATTTGATAAAAGACCTTTTTGGACTTCAGCAAGTTCTTTCAACCAAGTATTGGTTGAAGTTATTGGAAGATATCTTTTAATTCTTTTATAAATGAATGATTTCATCTCAAAACTAGCCTTTATATTTCAAACCTCCCTAGTTCCCTCAGTGATAGCATTGTGGATGTTGATTCTTTCTTATGACAAACCATGTTCAATAAGCAGTATGATGGCTTTAAAGCCTTTTAAGCTAGTTTTTCTCCATACACTGTTGGATGTTCTTTTGGAACCTCTTCATATGGACGGTTGTAGGGAAGAATGAGATGGGTATAGAGGCTGGGACCGATTTGTCGCTTTTCCCAATAGGCATGTTCACTATATAAATTAGTTTGTCGAACAAATCGTTTGTAGTAATCGTTATGAAGAATATCATATTAATGGTTTTGTGTTTTCTCTTTATGTTTCTAAACAATGGTTCGTGTTCTTTCAAAAGCATTTTTGAATGACTCTCTTCACTACGCGTAAATGTGTCTCAGGAATCAGGAAACCACAATAGTATCCATTTTAAGATTTGGTATTCCCTCATACAGCTTTGGCTTTGACTCCGAGCTCTTCTTTTCAGTCAAAAAGGTTTTTCAAAACATAGCTTGTTTCGAAGGAATGATTCATAACAAATTGTGGATTTAGTTTATCATATTGAACTGTTTGCGAGATTGAACCTCATTTTGAAAAAATGATGTGTCTAGTGTCGTATTTTCTTTTCTAAAGAAATTTCTCTATCAATATTTCTGTTTTTCTTCATATTTCAAATAATTTTTGAGTTCAGGAAACTGTTTTTAATTAAACATCCTTTTCTCTGCTCTTGTTCGAAAAGATTTTGCTTAAGACGTAACCATTCAGAAGCTGTTCATTTGATCCGAAAAAACTGTTTCAAATTTTGCTATTCTTTCAATCTTTTAACTCTTCTTTGTATCTGTCATGCTCGGTAATTCAAAGTTGATTTTCAGTGGAATGCAAGGGTCACTTGGGTATCTCAATTGGTCAATCTAGAACAATATCAGATAACATCTTGTTGAGCAGAGAGTTAGAATTCTGAACAGTTTCCTGTTGTGTTTCACTCAGATACTGAGAATATGGAATGATATTGCTATCACTGGTTATATCTGGGTTTCTGAGGACTCATCATTCATTAGATGTTCAGAAGACGTCATGATCTGCTCACTTTGATTTGAATAAGTCATAGTTCAGATTCTCTCGAATTGTGTACCTCAGTGAGTGCATCTTGAGCCTTCCTTTGGAGATTTGGCCCATGAGAGCAACTCTTGGATGTGTTTGAGTCATCCAGATCGAGGCATAGGCATCCAGATCATCGGGATTGATAAGCAGCATTGTGGGTTATGGTCTATCTGAGAGGTTTAGAATGTCAGGAAGTCCAGGATCTGCCAATATTGTCTTTTTTTTTTTTTTTTTTTTTCCTCTTTATATTCCTCTGTTAAAGCTTGACCACTCTGCTTGAGCTGTGAACAAACAACACTTTATCGTTAAACCATGTTTCATCCATTTTTCCTTTTGGGCTTAGTGCAATGCGCTTGGCAATATGACCATCCCTGTTGCCAATTGTAAAAAATAACAGGCCGTTTGTTTCCCAGTGTTGCTAACACTTGCAACGTTGTGTTATTTTCTTGTTGTTCAGCAGCATAAAAGTAGTTTGTCATCCCCTGAAAAGGTTGCACAGTCACTTTTCCATCATAGATTGGTACGCTTGTTGACGAGGGTTTGACGAGCCTAAGTCCTTTGCTGATTGTTCGTAGTGGGTTACCGGGATTTGACAAAGCAGTTAAGAATGACCATCATGTGATTAATTGCGTCAATTGGGGGATCATCCCCCTTCTAGGTACATGGAATAATAGACTGGAGTCGGGTTGGGGAAAATTCAGGTTGTTACTGTTGATAGGTTGTGGGAGCATTTTTCCAATTGTGGGATTGTTTGGTTGTTGAGAATAACGTTGTGGTGAACGGTGGAATGATTACTCATTTGTTGGATAAGTAATTGAAGAGGTGTTGATTGATTGGTTGAGATTGTTGTGGTGATAAGGTGTAACAAACTGTGAAGAACTGATTGGTGAAACGTTTCGATGTTGAGATAGAGACTGTTTGGTGAGGGTGTTGTTGAGATTGATAAGTGGCTATTGTTAATTGGTGAGATGTCATACAATGCAAGGAGGATCAGGGTTGCGTTCATGCACTCAGAGGTACTTCAATTGCATGTGTTCATGTTGTTGCAGATGAGCATGAAGTTGATTTCAACATTGGTAGTGTGCTAGTCTCTGGGACCCGTTTTAAAACATCAGTAACAAATTTCTCCATTTCATGCAGGACGATGTTTAAAGAACTTGGTGTTCACTTAAATATGCTCCATCGGAATCTTGTTAAGGTTTATATCATTGAGTAACAGAGTGATACCTACATAGTACTCTTGGTTTTGGTTATGACGTTCTTTGCATTCAACAGTTTAATCTTTCTCCCAAAGATCCTTTGGCCACACGATGTTGACTCACAAAGTGCTTAGATTTTAGTTGGTAGGCCTTGAGGAATGATTTTGTTTATAGCTTTGTTGTCGACATCTGCTTGAATGGCTTCAGCTATGGAGTTAGTTCAACACTATTCCTTTTGGCCTTGTTATCCATCCCTGTGATTGAAGGCCCAAATAAGTGGTTCCTTTTTCAACAGATGCAAGTATCATTCTTCCATGTGGTCTATTCATCATATAAAGTTCCATTCTGCTTTTCCATGAATCATACAAGTGTTTTTCAAGCATCGGTGGTTTGTTGTCACCTCTAGAGAGAAGTGATTTATCAGCAAGAGACGTCATTGTCCCCCCCCCCCCCCCCCCCCCCCCCCCCCCCCCCCCCCCCCCCCCCCCCCCCCCGCCCATCCCCCCCCCCCACCCTCCCCCTCCCCACACCCCCCCACCCCCCCCCCATCAAAAGATTACAAATTGATTCGATCGGTGGTAGAAAGGAAATTTGTTTGGTTACTTGATTATTGAGTCTTGAAATTGAAACTACACGGGATTTTACATATCTTGACAAAACCGGGAAAACAAGTGTGTTGTTTCACGGATTTTACAAGTAAAGATATAACCGTATATTTAAAATTGAGTTTGTTTTAGTTTAAACGAATTTATTTTCACACTGGTTCGGTCCTAGCGTTCGGTCACGCTAGTCGTTCCTCTCGGTTCGGTCCTCTAGTTCGGGTCCTCTCGTTGGTCCTCTAGTTCGGTCCTCTCGTTACTGGTTCTAACAAGTGATAAACACTCGTGCGGTTCAAACTAGAGGAACAACTCGTTCGTTTCTAAATAGAAGGCATACCGTTCGATTGACATCTGTTGAGCTTGTTCAGGGTCATCCTATGGCAGCCTGATCGTTAGCTTCTCGTGGTCGGTCATCCTCTAGTTCGATTCTCTTGTTTGATTTACTAGTTCGATTCTAACTAGTACGAAACCCAAATTTTCAAAACTAAAAAAAACACGATTTTTAATGGTTTTTTAGCAAAATATCTTGACAAATAGTATACCTAACCCTATAGGAACAATAAAATGTAAACGTTAAGGATTATAACGCCAAAAAAATTTTATTCACTAAATTTGCTTCTTTGTAAAGGTTTTTGACATAATATCAATTCACATAAACTAAACACACCACTCCATGGCTCTTGATACCAATTGTAGAATACTAGTAATCTTAAGATCAAACCAAGAACAAGAGTGAGATGTGGGTTGGGATGTTAGAGAGAAAGATGATGGAAAATGGATGAATGTATAAAATGAATGTATGGAAAATGGAACAACCAACCCTCTCCAAGACTAGGAGAGGGTCTATTTATACTACAATGGCCGGCCATGGGATGAGTTGGGTCTCCCATGGGCCTTGGGCCGGACTAGATTACTAATCTAATCCTGATTCTAACTACGAGCTAAGACCTGTTACAATTTGGAAGTGACCGACACTTTTCGTGTTTCCAACACACATGAAAGTTCCATCTGGATGAGATGCCACCTAGTCTAAGTGGAGATGCCGGGGTCAAAAATGGTGTCTTCACTCCTGGTGGAGAGAAGTAAAGGAGACTCCACAGGGTAGGTGCGATACGGGAGAAAAGTCTGAATGACAAATGCGAAGGAATCGTTATAACAACCTGTAATTTTCGTAAATGTAAATATCCATCTATTAAGTTAGATGATGTACAATCTATCAATTATATATGAACTCACCTTTTTCAGGGAAATTTTTTGCTTTATTTACATTCACTTACTTTGCCAACGATTCTCGATGTACAAACATGTATTGCATTACTAATGTTAACTGGGCGATGGCAACCCTACATTATTGGCATTCCTATCTTCATATTATGTCTAGAATCATCATTACATATATCAAGTCAATATCATAATATCATTTTTTACATAGTACACCGATTCATATAATGTCACCATTCGCAAAGTGTTATATCAAAAACGGGCTATTAAACGTTTTTCGTATGTCACTTTAAACCTAATTTATGAAAGGGTTAACATCTAAAGTGAATGCACAATGCTACTAAAAGCTTATGTACAAGTAATATAACATGCTTATTTGAAATATAAAAAATCTCTGCAATCAAAAGTACAAGTCCTTTAAAAGGCTCTATATACAAGTCATTAAGTATGATATCCATAAATAGCGCCTTTACCTCCTTTTTCATTCTTTATTCTTCACCGTCACTTGATGTACTGTTTACTATACTCAATAATATTAATATGTGTTTACCACTAATTATTTCTATTCTTAAACTTTCATACATCTTTTTACTAACTCAAAACCCTCCCTAAACCCTAAAACCTGAGGTAGTTTTTAAAACCTAACGGTTTCTTGGGTTTTATCCGTTTTAACCTCTAAAACCATTAATCTAATAAGTTGTAAATATTAATTTACAATATTACAAATTCCTACCCTATTTCATCATTATAACTTCATCATACATGATTTAAATCCTAGAAACCCATAAAACAAAAACCCTATATTTTAGTTTCTCATCCATAAATACCTAAAATAGGCCCTAGTTCAGAGTCGAAAGTCTATAAAACATTGGATATGGGCCAAAATCCTAGAAAACCCTAATTGTGCCCTAATTGTAACTTTTGACCCGTTTACTCATTTTCTACCCATTTTAACCCAAACCACCTATCAACTTTTGATTATAATCCTTAATATAAGTCTTAGGATCAGTAACCTATCATTCCTAATCAAGTATACAAGAAATCCAAGCTTAAAAACCCTAAATGAGCCCTAGTGAACCCGAAATACAAAACCCTTGCAAAATGACCCATTTTAACTAATTTTCTTGCAACTAAGCACCTCAATGACAAGAACCTTACCTCCCTAGCTGCTTACAAGCACCTCTCATTAAAATATCTTCATCCTTTATTGTATAAAATTCATCACATGCATCCTTGTTTCTCTATTCTAGCCGCGGCATGCAAAGAAGAAAACAACACATCAAAGCTAGTTTTCTAGCTTATACACCACATCTACTAGCTTCTCCTCATCACCCTCTAGCCCATACATGTGTCAAGATCAGATCCTAAGGCTTCCTTAACCTCCTCACCTTCAAATGACTATAAATAGAAGCCATAACTCTTCATTTTTCTTCATCCCCCACTTCCTCCTCTATAACCCTTACATAGAAGAAATCCTTTGCTCTAATAGATCCTAACTGGTCTTAAGAAGGCTCAAGTACATAAAGGAAGCAAAAGAAACCAAGAAACGAAGCCCCAGAGTCGTTATTCTAGGCGTACGAAGCTAAAAGTCCCGATTCCGACCCGTTTCTAAGCTATAAGCTCAAGACCAGGTTCTCTAAGCTTATATTCTGTATTCATACCTTTATAATGTTCATATGATCATGCTAAAATCATAATATAAAGCTTTGAACTCAAAAACCTATGTGTTATACCTTTTTGATCCAAAACCGTACACCCGAAACCCTAATTTCATGTTTTTACTTAATCTATAAGCTAAGCTTGTAAACTATTGTTATAATCTATCCCAATAAGCTTAACTAACATTAAAATAAGTTCTTTGATAAGTCATGAAAGAATTTGAGCTTAAAACCCGCGCATTTTCATTTTAAAACCCTAATATGACCCGTTTTACTTCCCAGCTTAACGAATCGTTAATTTAAACTTGCGTTGTGTTAAATCTTCATATTTTAGTTTATTATAACTTATAAATGTCTATTGAAATGTTAAAATAAGCTTGCATGGCAATTTGGACATGTTTTGTAAAAATTATCCATGCAAGGGGTATATATCGTAACTTTCAGAAACTTATAACTAAAAGGACTAAAAGTGTCATTTTATCAAAGTTATAACTACAAGGGTCTATTATGTCACTTTTTAAAGTACAAGGTTTACTTGGTATATCTTTTAAACTTGAGGGACCAAAGTCGTAAAAGTGCAAACTCCAAGGGTATATTCTGCCACTTTTCAAACTCAAGGGTCTAAAATGTAACATTTTGAAAAAGTATAAAAACACATTCAAAACATTACAAGACATAACTTTAATTAACGCTTGACGTGCTTAACATTTCCAGATATTGAATAAAATGCTTAAAACTGCTTATGTTATAACTATTATATCATTCATCATCGATGTGCTTTCAAAAATCATGTCCCGGATTCATATCATACCACAATACTAGGGAGCTTCATATTAAGGAGTTTCATCTTGGTATTACGTTCTGACTGAGTTGTTGGGTTTACGATTTAAAGTGCCCTAGCTCCTCAAACGTTTACTGAATGACTTCTGAATTATGATGGCCCGAACGGTGTTATGATAATCTTTATATCAAAATCAACATCAATATTCAAAAATTACATATTCAATCAAACTAAGACTTAACATATATTCACAGGTTGCCTGTGACGAAGCCGTTACTATTCATTTCATATACATTGCTATCAATTTCCCTATAACTGTTCAGGTGAGATTCATAACCTCGCCTTTACTTATTTACATGTTTTATAAACCCGCGAGGGGGATACATGCTTGTTACAAACTCTTTTACATACTCGTTTATCTTATAACAATGTGATTACTTTTCAAGGACTTAGTGAGTTCATAGCCTCGCATTTCAATCTTTTTATAAACCCGCAAGGGAGATACATGCTATAAACATGAATGCAATTATTTCTGTATGTTATTTCAATTTACTATTGCCTAAGTAACTGCTTTGCCTTTAAGTCCCCATAATCATGAACCGTTAATTACTCTCCGTAGTAAGCGCGAATGATGTGAATAGATCTATTTGGGCTGGACTCCCCGTTGGTGTACCCAGTTACGTGTAACCAATTGCACATCATTAGAAATCACGCGGGTATTTTGGCAAAGGTACCCGCAGGGGCAATAACGTATTACCATACCCTAAGGCTTCGGATTCATGAGCTAATGGCAATAATAAATATGTTTTCAATACTGGGTGTATATCAACGTAACCCAAATATCGCATTTGCATTCAAATTATATTACGTAAACCTATGGATTTCACTCAACCTTTGTGTTGACTTTTTAGCATGTTTTATCTCAGGTAACTAATGGCACGGAGTGGCGAGGACATGAAGATGGAAAAACCGTTATCATTCAAATGTTGTATTTTAGATTTTGGGACCTCTCTTTTGTGCAAACTCTGATGAAATAAATGAATGATAACTTATTTTCAAAAACGACTCTTTTTGATTCGTTTTCTATGATTATGACTGTTGTACCTTTGAAGTAATACCCTAGATTAGCTTCCGCTGCTATATGTAAAAATGGAGGTGTTACAGATTTGGTATCAAGAGCCAACGTTATAGAGAACAAGGTTGAAGCCTTAACTATAACTATTTTTCTTTTTCCATCGAAGAAAGTCCTCCGTGCCGCTATATCTCCCGAAATGGTATGTAAAGTTACATAACTATTATATTACTAAGGGCATGCTTGGTTGGGGGTTATGGGCTATAAGGAATGGGTAATATAATGATTAAAAGAGGTTGGTTAATTATAATGCAATCACCCATTACCCAATAGTGGGTATTGGGCCATTACCCAATAAATCGGGAGGAATCGTTTTTCATTACCTCACAATTAACCCGCCAATTAAATTAAAGGCGCCAAATTAACCCACCACGTTCTGCATAAAGATCGTTCAATATCAACAACCTCCCTTTCATCAGTTATATTTATTTTCACACAATGATTATCCTCTTCATCCAAGCATAAAGATCAATACATATCAACAAAGAAACTCCATTCAAGGTATATTTTACTCCATTAACAGTAGTTCATATTATGATTCTTTTGCATTCTGTGTTCATTCAACTGTATAGATCACTTACAGTCAATGTATAATTGTGTGTTTATTCAAGGTACAATTTATCCTTTTAACAGTAATTTTTTTTATTTTTTATTTTCATGTTCCCAATTTTGTTGCTAAATGAATCGTTTGGGGTAAAAGTACTACAAGTAATATGTAGTACTAGTTCAATTTCCTTTTAACAGTAATATGTTGATTTGTTGAAACAAGCTAGTTCAATTTTTTTTGATGGTAATCAACGTAACCACCTAGTCAATTAGATGATTCAACCTCCTTCCTCTTCTCACTACCTTTTGACAATGTCCCACATCTAACCGCCTCATTCAGTTGTATCCCAGCAGTAAGAATAGCACTTTGAATCGTGGTTGGTTGAGTTCCTCGAAGCATTCCACGAATCTGAGGAACCAATCCATGAATGTACCTTCTAGTACGATTTGACTCAGGAGTAACTAAGTGTGGGACCAACTTGGCTAACTCATGGAACCGATTAGTGTACGCAGCATGATTAGCTCCGACCATAGTATGATTCTAGAATTCACTCTCCAAGTTCTCAATCTCGTTACTCGGACAAAATTCTTCCACAAGTAATGCCTTAAATTCTTCCCATGTCATTCCATTAGCAGCTTCACGACCCCTTGTTTGAACCTGTGTGTTCCACCAAGTCAAAGCCTTATTAATAAATGAACTTGCAGCATACTTCACCCTTTGATTATCTGTACAACCACTATTTTCTATCACTGACTCCATTTTCTCGATCCATCGAGTCAATGCTATCGTACCCCCTTTCCCATCAAAGTCTCGTGGTTTACAGGCCAAGAATGCCTTGTAAGAACATCCATTGTTTCCACCATTCCTCATTTCCCACCATTTCCACCATTAGCATTTGCATTGTTTACATTATTAGTTACTTGGGTGACAATTTGAGGGATGATGTTTTGCAACTGTTGCGCGATGATAGTAGCAATGTCGGGGTTTGCATCGGAGTTGGTTCGTCGGGTTGGAGCCATTTCTATAAAAAAAAATTAACATACGTTAGACGTGAGGAGAAGGATTTCTAATCCAATATTCCTATCATAGACCACACTTTGCTATATACACATATACATAACTAACATACAACGTGTCAACACCAATTCATGTAATCATGCTTGCAAGTCCACGTGTGTTGTGGCGCATGTATAATTATGTTGGCCACCATAATTAAAAATGCCCCCTTTCACATGTGTACTCCCTCTCATGACCACACTTCTTAAAGTTAATACACCACATAACACATAATATTAATCACTCATATCATCACAACCTCAAAATAATCTAAAAGAACTTAAATCATTATATTAAATAATCCATAATGTCAACAAAACAAAATCCCTAAGTATGGCTCCAACCACCAAAAACAACTAAAATCTAAAAAGAAATAAAACAAGAAAGAAAGTCCGACAACAAACAGATAAAATGGGCTGGAGCAATCCATTTTGGGTTTAACACTGCTTGCGCCGGTGTCCTCCAACTCTTTTGGCTTAGGTTCGCTCCTGGCCGTGGACTCAAGTTCTGACTCAATCTCCTTCGGCTCCTCTTCTTCTCTTGGTTCTTCTTTTTCCTCTGGTTCATCTTCTTCCTCCGATTCCTCTTCTTTCTTCTCAACCTCCAAAACACTCCTAGGTGACTGCACCTCTTCCTGAACTGGAGGAGTATCAATAGGTACCCGACGCCTATAGTGCGTCCGTATCATTCTCCCTCCAGTGATTGGGCAAGTCCATCTCCTTGGTCCTGCTGGGTAGACAATCTCCCATCGGTATCTCCTAGGGGTAGGGGTAGTCATGGCTAAAAAGAAAAAAAGAAAAGATATAAAACTCAGAGAAAAGTAAGAAAACAAAATGCCTAGATAGAAAAACACTACAGAGATCCTATTAAGCAGCTATATAAGGACCTCCTAGGTAAGTCCTAGTCAAACCACCTACTTCTCTATAACCAATGGCTTTAATACCAATCTGTCACACCCCGCCAAGGCAGAAACGTGAGGCGTAACAAGATAGGCATCATCACAATACATTGATGTCAACAATAGATAATAACTATAATGCAACTAAATAAAATCCAAAGTTTTATGACGACACCTAACACAAGGGGTCTTGTACTGAGGTTATTCGCACACACAATACATATATATAGAATTTAAATCCAAACATAACAACATGATTATTCAAAATATCTAAAGTACGGAAAAAAATGAAATGAAATCTCTAGAAAAGAAGGCTCCATAATGAGGATTTCCTAAAGTCTCTCTAGCCACGCAAATTAACATCCTTAGCCTCACTATGCTCACCTGAAAATGAT
Organism: Tanacetum coccineum; assembly: GCA_026074375.1. Classification (NCBI taxonomy): domain Eukaryota; kingdom Viridiplantae; phylum Streptophyta; class Magnoliopsida; order Asterales; family Asteraceae; genus Tanacetum; species Tanacetum coccineum. The sequence continues at coordinate 29,015 of BQNB010007631.1, read as the reverse complement.
ACTTTAAAATGTCAACATAATGTTGGTGAGATCATAGTTTTTAGACAATTACTTACACTCGCTGCGAACACAACAATAGGAACATACATGAATATTAATATCACAAATGCAAGAATTTATATCATCACAAGCATCAGAGGCGTACCCCTTCCGAGCCAAAAATATCACACAACATAGGGGTAGGCGAACCCCATCCAATCCAAAAAATCACACAGAAAGGGTAGGCGTACTCTCTGATCCAAAGAATCCACACAGAACAGGGTAGACGTACCCCTCCGACCAAAGAAACATACACAACCAAGCATAGCCATATAATATCATGGTAATGTCCAAAAACCAATTAGACCCAATATTTCGCTACATTTAAAACATTTTAAATCAAATGAGTAAAATTTTCATCCCAAGAAAACATAGAAAAAAGGGGTTATGAATACTCACCTCATGCTTTACAAATGTGCACAAAAATGGGCAAAGAATCTACACAACGAAATTAACGGGTTACTCATGATCAACGCTTTAACAGATCCAAAAATAATGTAACATTTTCAATTGATGGGTACTTATAGCTTATATATTGCAAATAAACACCCCCCACGATATTTTCCATACTTAATATAAACCTGAATAGCTTTTTATTTCACTATTCCAAATTTTGGTTCATTGCAAAATTTTAGAGTTACTTTACGAATTTTTATAAAATATCAAATGACCTCCAATGTCTTCCATATTCCATTTCCAGCAACCTCAATGTGTTATAAACCTTCTGTAATGTTTTCAAAAAGGGTTGGCAAGTTTTACTATTTTTCAAAAATTCGACAATACAAAGTGTCCAAAAAGTGATCTGATTCGACTACTTAAATTTTGACTTGAGCAGACCCATTTAGACAATTAGGAAAAATCCACAAAAATTTCAGAAAATCATAGACACATAGAAATTACTTCAGTTCGAGTTTCATTAATTAAAAAGGCGTTTAGATATGGTTTCTACCCTCCCAAACACAACCCAAAATCTGTCCCGGAAACTCAGATTCGACAACAAATCTTGTAAAATTATTTTGACTGACTTTCACTTACTAAAATTCATAAAACCACCCAGGGTTCAAAGTAGACTACATTGTAGATAATTTTAGGCTCAAGAAAATCGATAAAAATTATTCGTATGACCAAGTTATGACTCTCGCAAGATGACCTAAAATTCTGCCCAGATTTCAATTCCGAATTTAACACAATCAAACCTAATTAAACCCACCCATATGCTAATTAATATCCCATAATCAATGATAGATGATCATTATTTCATAATTACAGAATTTTATTAACTCTAATCCATCAATTTATTGATTACTTAATTAAGACAAATATTATATCATAACCTAGATTACTAAAATAAAGATTTGACATAGTTTTAGATTTGAGAAAGATGATCTAACCTTGATCTTTGAAGCTTCAAAATAAAAAAAAAAATGGAGGCTAGGGTTGTGAATGGTTCGACACAGGAAAAAGGAAAAAGAGGAATACATATTTATTTTTTATAAAATACTAATTTGTTTCCTACTTGGACTTGGGCTCCTCCCCTCCCTTTTTTTTCCTTTTTGTAAAGCCGACCCAATAAACCCCCCTTTTTAAATAAATAATTTTTTTATAAAATTTCAGTCCATATTTTTATATAAGAAAATATTTTTTTTTTCTTTTTCACTTCTACTAACTATTTATTACATATTTACATTAAACCTTTAAATAAATGCACAATTTAAATTATAAACACTTATACTACTGATTAATTTTTTTTCTAAACTATATTTATTTATTACAACCTAGTTAAATTATAAAACCTTAATATACTAAATAACCTCAACCTGAGATTAACGATTTATACTTCCTAAATTTTACCAACGAAGAAAATAATGAAAATCATTATACTTCTGAAATTACCATCACATACGAAATGAAATGACTAAATCATTCATTTCTATACTTATAATCACATATTCTAGCACACATATCATATCACATAAACACCAAATCGACTTACGCACATAGATTAAAACATATAAAGCTAACTAGGTTAACTCTAATGATTAAACTAACCTTACTAAATCGCGGTTTGTCACATTGTTTACCAAGATTGCTGGAAATTTTGTGTCTTACTAACTCGCCAGAGTGGTTGATTTGTGTCGGAATAATGATAAATGAATGTAAACCAGATTGTCAGAATTTATGATTGTACGCACGATGCTAATTTTTTTTTACTTTTGGTGTTATTCTACTTTTTGATTTCGACCTTGATGTGTATTATTTTTTTTCCGATGATTTACCCCTCCATTATTGATAAAGTTAGGGTTAAATTGTCACAAAATACACACAAATGTCGAAATTAAAAAAATAAGGTACACGCAAAGATAGAAATCTTAGTAAGGCACATAAAACCATAGATTTTAACAAGTTAGTTACATATTGTTATCAGTATCTCTTTTGAGTCCAACCTGACCCATAAGGAGTTTGACTTTACCTAAGTGGTGTTATTTACTCTAACTTGTATATATTTTAGTGGTTTGTTGAAATTGAGTAATTAACTAATAAGGTTTTAATGGTGAGTTTTAAAGATGATGATGCATGTGTATGTTTATTGAGATGAAAGATGATAACGGTTGTTTAGAGAGTGATTGTTCTTTCAAGCCTTGCTGGAGGTATTTATGAGCTTAGATAGGTGGTATCATATGTGAAAATTGTCGTTAAAAAGTAGTTGATTAGTTATGCAAAAGTCTTACAAATACGTGCTAGATTAGACTATGATACTAATTATAGGATATGATATGTATCACATACCAAGAAGATTATATGTATTTCTAGAGAGAGAAAGTGGGTTGGAAGGTTTTCTAGAGAGAGAAAGAAACTAGTGAATGTATTATGAGAAAAACCAACACCCTCTCCATGTGTGGAGAGGGAATATATATGTCTTACACGATTTGGGCTTCCATTGTTGGAGTGAACTCAGGTTATGTGGCTTAGTTGACTAGATGCTTTTGAATTCAATAAAGAGTATTTCGAATAAAGCAAGGAATATGTCAAGCTAGTGGGATAGTGGACTATTAGTTTACCAGTTCCATAGGGCTTAATGTTTGTTTTTGTTATCTCCTATTTTCTTGTTAGTTAGTTATGTAGTTTTCAGTATTTAAGCCTTTGTTGGTCTTTCAATGAAATTATTACTTTTCAGAGTTCATTTGATATACCAGTGATATCGTTTATCATTTGGTAAACAGAGCGAATTGCTAACAACCATCGGAAGAGAATGAGTAACGAGAAGATGAAAGTCCCCGTGTTCGATGGCCATTACGAACACTGGAGCAAGATGATAGAGAACCTGATGCGCCCAAAACAATTATGGGGACTGATTGATCCTGGAATCATTAAGCCGCCATACGTGTTTGCTCAAAGCGATGCACAGACGAAAGAATCGCGAGAGCTGAAGAACTAAAGAATTATGCGTGTCCAGCATTATCCTTATCAGCAATCGATAAACACCTTTGAGACAGATTCCTCGACAGAGATCATCAAAATCTATTTGGGATTCCACTGAAGAAACGCTATTTGGAAAAACGATCTGGGTGAAAAAGTCTATGTTTCAGATAGCTTCGACTGATATCAAAAGTAGTATAGAATGAAAGACAAACGAGACAATAAGCTGGGGTAATTTTGGGAGAGTCCTGATGTTGCCAAATCAGAGAGAATAATGGTGAAACAATGTCGGGCACGAAGATTATGGAGAATATTCCTCATAAACCTTGATCGAGAAAACACGTACGAGATGTTGTTAGGATATTATAAAAGAGACTCCTGTCACCCCGTGTATATTACTGTTTATTATAGCTCGTAGTTTAAATAGTTTAATAGTACGTTATTTCGGTTTTAAGTCGGCTACGATACCCGGTATATTGTAAAAGTAATAAATAAAGCCTCTTCCAACTTAGAAGAGAAAGGCTAGTCATTATTTCCTTTTCATAGAAACGCATTTTCTCTCACTACAAAACTCTCTCAAGTGTTTCTCTCTCTAGAAACTAGCCAAATCCAAGAATCGACCACGTGTTATGATATAAGATATACCACAATTGGTATCAGAGCGTACGGGATGATTAGATCGTGTGTATGTGCGATTTCTTGCTTGTTTTAGACCGAAAAGTGTGCCATAGAAAGCTCTAGCTCGTTTTTTGAAGATCTCCGAATTTTGTTGTTTGTATTGATGAAGTTTGGGTGTTTCTAGTAGCTATTACCTTATGGTACTTTGTTGTGCAAAAGAAATCAAGCAAAATCGTTCAAAAGGGTGATTTATAGGTGATTTTGTGTAATAAAAGTCGTTGTTCTTCGTGGAGAGTTGCCAAAATTTCTTTACGGCGGTTTGCTGAAATATAATATTTTATTAAGTAGGTTACTAACCCCTGACACAGACGCGGTTTGCTTAGGATGGCGAGTTGCTCAAGAGGCGAGTTGTTACTAGCAGCCGAGTTGCATAACCAGTGGTTTGCTACCGCGAGTTGCTTACCCAGCGGTTTGTTTTACACAGTCGGTTTGAACATGTTATCAGCTGGTTGAATATTTTAATAGCATATATCTAAAGGAAACTCTGGCGTTTGAAACTCACGGCGGTTTGATTAAATATTCTCGCTGCGGTTTCTTGGCAGCGAGTTGTGTTCGTCGATTGCCTTAAAAATTCCCCAACGAGTTAGACATTATTTCTTTGCAGCGGTTTGTTAGCCCTCTAGCGGCGAGGTAGAGCTACTGTCTTAGAAATTTGAAATATTCAAACTTGGAGACTTAAATAACACTAAAAACAAATACGAATACGATATAACCTAACCACTTTTTAACGTACACCACTAATCATTTGATCGATCAACATATCATATCATATGAATACAAGATGTCTGTATGGCAAGAAGACATCCAGTGCCGTTCTGATACCCCCCCACCAATGCTTGATAGGAACAGCCTTTGAATCTTGGCACCAACTTATACGTCCTGTACTGTCTAGGAAAGGGATAATGGGAGAGAATATCATGAGTCCATCAAAGAAGGACCATTTCCAAAAGGGAACGGTCTCAGATGTTATTGCATGGAGGAATAGAGGTGCAGTTCAGCAAGGTCCAGAACGTCTAGATTCCTTAACGACCTTATCCACTGAATAAAAGGAAAGGTATAAAGCTGACATTCGTGCTACCAATACACTTCAATGAATACAAAGGATATCTACTCACAGTCATCAATCACCTATTCTGACGCCAAAGACATTTGGGAAAACGTGAAGATGATCTGAGGAAGTTCTGAGTTAACAAAGGATGGACAGGGAATCTCAGTTATACATGATTTGAACACTCTTTCAAATCAAAGAGAAACCAGTCAAGGAAACTACGTTAGGTTTACGAAGCACATTAAATGACATGAGAAACAATCAGAGACCATACCCAGATGCAGCTTAAATCAAAGTTGTGACAACATGTTGCCTGATGGAGTAGATTCATAACTGAAGTCAAACTTAACAGAGGTTTGAAAGAGTCAAACTTTGATCAGTTGTATGCCTACTTAAAGCAACATGAGGTGCATGCTAATGAGAACAGAATTATGATGGAAAGGTTCAGTCAACCAAATAATGATCCTTTGGCACTAGTATCGGACGCCTCAGTTCAGCAGTATCCAACACAATCATCCAAGTCTCCTCAAACCTCAGCAGAACCATATCCTTCTGACAGCTTTCAAATGGACTCAGGAAGTTCTTCAACAGAAAAATTGATTGAAAGTTTATCCAACTCACTTGCCCTCCTCACTCAATCGTACAAATCACATCTTCCTCAACAAACAATCAACTTAGAGCGTCGTCTAATGCAAAGGACAAACTATGGTTAAGACAGGAAAGTTGGGTTCAAGATGTCCAGGAAGATACAATGCGAATTATCAAGGAAGAACAATTTCATCAGAGAAACAATGCAAGAGGAACTGTGTAGCTGGAATTGTTAGGAGGTCAGAACATAGGAGGCATTATTACTCCTGGTCCAAGCGAAACCCATCAAGTGCTAACAACTTGTAACGGACTAGGACACATAAGCCACGTGAATAGTCCAAGTGCCAAAGCGACTTCAAGATTCCAGACTACTTCAAGTACAAATGCTACTAATGCAAGCCCAGGAGAGTGGTAGCATTACTGGATGAATAACAGTCGTTGTTTCATGCAGGAGAATCAGGTTAACCAACGTGATGATCACCAAGAATGATTTGGCACTCAATGTGGACCATGTATTTGAAGCTGATGAATGTGATGCATTCGACTCTGATGTTGACGAGGGTCCCATCACACAGACCATGTTCATGACAAATCTCACATCGGAAGATCTAATCTACGATGAAGCCGGGACATCATATGACTCAAATACTCCTTCTGAGGTACATGATCATGATACCTTTGTAAATCATTTAGATGAGTAAACATGAAGAGTACCATAGAATGCAAACCGATAGAACAACACAACTACGTTTAGACTCCGATGCTGACTATACGAGAAAATAAATATTATTCCGATATGGCAGTAAATGGAAGAACAACGAAGATCATGTTGTTCAAAGAGATGGTATCTTCTGTGGCAAATGATGCATGATGTTTAAATTCTCGATGAAATGCCATAGAAAGGTGTACAAAGTTAGGAATTATGACAAAATAAGCCAGACACAGCAAAATTTATGAATTAACTGATAGAGTAACGAAAATACGATGAACAAATGAGATAATTATCTCAGACCGGAAATGAGAAAGAAACGTCTTTAAATCGAACTTCATCAGCACAAATACTCCTTAGATCAACAGTTGACCATTATAAGTCCAAAGACAGAAAAGAGAAGTCACACTTTGAAAACAGATTTTAAATAAAAGGAAGACAAATTCCTTAAAGAGTTTTTTGGACTTAAAGAAGCTAAAAGATAAGATTGAAGTATAGATATACAAACAGGATGCAGTCTGTTCCAACAGTTCACTATGTCTTGTGTAAACCCAAAATCATTTTATGAAGAAAAGCACAAGTATCAATAGCTGACAGATAAAACCCGTATGTCACGCTCGTGGCAAAGCAATCTCCAGTCTGCTCTGTATAATGGTCATTGTAACATGTCACTTAACCAATCATACACCCACTGTCATAACATGACTCAGAGGATACGCGTGGAGTTAGCTGAATAACAAGGTATAGAAAGCTGTTGAAAAAGCAAAGCCCTCTATGTGTGGGAAAATAAAGTTAGGATTGCCCCCCCCAGATTACTCGAAAGAGAACTTTCTTGCAACCTTTGCTCCCTAAAGAAATCTGACCCCAGAACAGATATTTTGGTCCATAGATGACAACAACAGAAAAAAGGCTGAGACCTTAGCTCCAAAACCAATTTCAGCATTGACAGTGTATCCACCCAATACTCCTGTCAAGCTTGTCCCCAGAATTCTTCCAACTAAAAGTCAAGTGAAGATTAATCTTTATGGCTCACACACAACTTTTACGGAATTTGACAAAACTTGCAAAACTAGAATCACCCCTACAGGTATTACAGAGGGTGAAAGAGGTTTTGAGCAAAGACGAAAAGAATACCTCACTGAAGTTATTCCATTTTTCAAAACTCTTAAAGAACACTTTGTTGGAGTTCAAACAACCCTCTTTAAAGAAGTTAAAGAAATGGAAGAAATTTTTGATCAAATGAATAACGAAGTGGACAAGAATACTATAGACAAGCAATGTGCTGAAATTGAAAAGAAAAACCTTCTCATTGAAAATGAGAATCCTGATGATAATTGTTGTCGACTCAACTGCTGTATGATGTGGAAAAATCACGTTGTCTAGATCTTGAAGCTGACATGTCTAAAGTTCATGATGAGTCAAAACTTATTTCAAAACTGGAAAGGGAATACCTAAATTTGCAATTAAAGTATCAACATCTTCAAGAAAGTTTTGATAATAAAAATTCACAAGCATCACAGGAAGCTCCTGATTTTAACTCATTCTTTAAGATCAAGAATCTGGAACATCAGATTCAAGAAAAGGACAACGTGATTAGAAACTTGAAAGTTCTAGTCGCTAATGTGAATGACAGAAGTTGTGAGCCTTATAATGCTAAAGATGTCACTGCTCTCATTGAACAAAATGATTGCGTTAGAATAGAACTAGAAAAGGTCAAACAACATTACAAGGAATTGTATGACTCAATTAAGATTACGCGTGCTCACACAAGTGAAAAGACATCTACGAATGTTAAATGAAATTGAGAGTCTAAAAAAGCACAATTTCGAAAGTAAACAGAGCCTTGTTCAACTAGTGACTAAAAAATAAAAAATGAAAACCAAAAGTTCCTTTAGCTCACTTTCATGTATGCCATTGACGTTAAACCCATCCCTCATCCCCTTAAGAACAATAGGAGTGCTCATTTAAACTATATCAATTCAACTTAAGGAAGTGTAAGAAAACGGTTAGGGTAGATTTTGGAGGAGCTAGAGTTATTAAACACTGGATAATTCACTTAACTATCTGCCAATACACTAAGTTATCTCAGGAAATTGTAGAATAAGTAGATTGGACAACTTTTGCCCAAAAAGTTTCAATGAAAGAGATAACAAGGCTCCCTCTACCCCTGTTACTAGGAAAAAGCAAGTTACGTTTAGTGATAAACCAGGAACTTCATCTAGCAACACACAGAAACACAAAGTGCACCAGAGAGTTCAACAGACTAATATCCCTGTGATTCCCTCTACAGGAGTAAACGATTCCACTGAAGCAAGCGGATCAAAGCCTAGAAGCAATACAAAGAAAAATAGGATCCTGCCTGCTAAGAAGGAGAATAAGAAGGAAGTAGAAGTACGCCTTAGGACAAATAAGTCAGTTTGGACAAAAGTGAATCGGGTTGATTCTAGCATTAGCTCTAAGCGTGTTGTAATTAATTCAAATTCTGAATCTTGGTGTCAAAACAGGAACAAATGTGTAAACTCTGCAAGTCATGGAATGTGTGTTGTTAATATTTTGAATTCTGTGAATGCTACCTCCACTGTTACAACTGTCTTGAATAAAGGGAAGCAGATCTGGAAACCAAAAGGCAGACTGTCTGATAACAGTTTGTACAAGACCAAGCGGGTTTGGAAAGCTACGGGAAAACTATTTGCAGAAATTGGGTTTATATCACAATGGAGACCCATAGGAATGAAACTCACCATAGTCAAAACTATGATTGTGGTTTCTCAATGGAGACCCAAAGAAATAAATTTGCCTTAGGCGAATGTGCCTATTTGACCAAGCTTTTCTGGGAAATGTTCTACTCTTATGCGAACCAACAGGACCCCAACAAAAATTGTGGAACCGAATCCAAACTCCTCCCAAACTCGACTGTTTTCAAATGCAGGTTCGTAACAGGGTCATGCTTTGGTATCTGGACCCTTAGGCTAGTTCAAACATATGACGGGGAATCGTTCAAGCACATGAATTTTGTGGAAAAGTTCATCGGTTCAGTCAGATTCGGAGAATGATCACTTAGGAGCTATCATGGTTTAAGAGATTATGTTATGGGTGACAGAGTGATCTCAAGAGTATACTAACGTGAGGAGGGACTTAGACACAAATCTATTCTCTGTAGGGCAAATTTTGTGATTCTGATCTTGAAGTTGCCTTTCAAAAAGCATACTTGTTATGTTCCGTGATAATAAGGGTACATATAACCTTAACGTAGTCTTGTCACCAATTTGAGTACACGATATCGATTGATGAAATGAAGAAGTCTTCTTTCTCCGAATTCTTGCTGTCCCAAAGCTCCAAGTCCAAATCATGTTGTGGCATCGTCCGTTTAAACCAATTTAAACTTTCGCAACGAAAAAAATGATCTTTGCTCGAAAAAGATTCGGTTTAGAGGGTCTACCTAGATTGAAGTTGAAAAGGAATCATCTGTTGCATCAGCCTTACCAACATTGGAAAAAGCAAGAATTTTCACCCACCGGCCAAAATCTGAAATAACAAATATGAAGTTTCTTCATACCTTTCACATGGATCTGTGTGGTCCAATGAAGTCAGAGTATTAAAGGGGAAGAAATACATCTTAGACCATCGTGGATGACTATTCAAGATTCACATGGGTAAAGTTCTCGAGGTTCAAAGAGTATGAAACTCCAGAGTTTGAGTCACCAACATTCTTAATGCAAATACAAGTTGCCTCAACAAAACAGTCAGATTCATCCGAAACAATAACAAGAACGATTCGTCAACCCACGTGATGTCTAAATACTATGAAGGAGTTGCATATTTCCCATCAAAATTCTGTTTCCGAGAACTCTCACAGAACGGCGTTGTTAGAAAGACGTAAATCGTAATACTGGTGGAAGCAGCACGTAACAAAGAATGATATTCTCGAAAGCTCCTATGTTTCGATGGGCATAAGCTGTAGCTTCTGCTTGTTACCCCAGAACGATCACTAAATCATACTCAGCATAACAATAAACCCCTATAAGCTTGTGCATGATAAGAAGCCTGATCTTACATTTTCCGAGTATTTGACTCTGTGCTATCCAACAAATGATAGCGAAGATCTAGGAAAATTCAAGCAAAGCTGACATTGGGATTTTCGTGTGGGGTATGCTCCTGAGCAGGAAGGGCTATAGAATTCTACAATAAGAGAACACCGTCGTATTAATGGAAACAATTCCTTTCACATTCGATGAGATGCATCAACAATGGCTCTGTACGCATGAGTCAGGCCGAGCCTTCATCATGTCTCCTATACAACTCAAACAGGGCTTGCTCCAACCGATAAAGAAACTGGAGATTTTATTCTCAACCAAAGTTTGATGAACACATTTGAACCATCTCGAGTCAATTGAACCAGTGCCATCTGCTACTAAATTAACGCTCAAGTTGCTCCACCGGGTACATCTTTGTCTACAACAATTGCTCAAGATGCACCGTCGACAAGTGCCTCATCGTCAACATCTGATATACATCATCTAATCCAACATCAAGAAATTGCATAAGAACCCACTCATGAAAACACCCCAATTACCAGAAAACAGTTAGCATCCGATGCTTTGTGGTGCTGTTTCCATACTGAACTGTCCAAAGTCGAACCCAAGAACTTCAAAATGGCCGTGATAGAAGACTGCTGGTTTCAAGCCATGCAAGATGAAATTCACGAATTTGATCGACTTGAAGTATGGGAATTAGTACCTCGCCCAATCTATGTTATGGTTATCGCTCTCAAGTGGATCTACAAAGTGAAGCTTGATGAATATGGTGATGTACTGAAAAACAAAGCTCGGTTAGTTGCAAAGGGATATCGTCAGGAGGAAGGTATTGATTTTGAAGAATCGTTTGCTCCAGTTGCACGAATAGAGGCCATCAGAATATTCATTGCCAATGCGACAACCAAGAATATGATCATCTACCAGATGGATGTCAAAACTGCTTTTCTGAATGGTGATCTTCAAGAAGAAGTCTTTGTCAGTCAGCCTGAAGGATTTGAAGACCAGGATAATCCTACGCACGTTTATCGTCTGAAGAAGGCTCTTTATGGGCTAAAGCAGGCACCAAGGGCGTGGTATGACACCCTCTCAAAGTTCCTGTTGGCCAACAATTTCTTCAAGGGCGCCGTGGATCCAACGCTATTCACACGTAAATCAGGCAAACATATTCTACTTGTTCAAATATACGTAGATGACATCATTTTTGCCTCAACAGATCATAATGCGTGTAACACATTTTCAAAAGAGATGAGCTCTAAATTTCAGATGTCGATGATGGGACAAATGTCGTTTTTCTTAGGACTACAAGTTTCTCAAAGTCCCGGAGGCATCTTTATTAACCAAGCAAAATATGCTCTCGAAACCTTAAAGAAATATGGAATGGATCTCTCTGACCCTGTCGATACACCAATGGTAGATAGATTGAAACTGGACGAGGATCTCATGGGGATTCCAGTTGACCAAACTCGATTCAGAGGAATGGTTGGCTCCCTTATGTACCTTACAGCCAGTAGACCCGACCTTGTATTCGCCGTTTGCATGTGTGCTAGATATCAGGCTAAGCCTACCAAAAAGCACTTTGAAGCTATCAAACGTGTCTTTCGGTACTTGAAAGGAACCATTAACATGGGTCTTTGGTATCCGAAAGACAACGCCATGTCACTAACAGCTTATGCAGATGCGGATCATGCGGGATGTCAAGATTCAAGAAGAAGTACGTCGGGAAGTGCTCAGTTTCTTGGAGATAGATTGGTTAGCTGGTCATCAAAGAAGCAACGAAGCACGGCAATATCAACTACAGAGGCTGAATACATCGCCATGTCTGGATGCTGTGCTCAAATCCTTTGGATGCGATCCCAGCTCAAAGACTACGGATTTGACTTCAATAAAATTCCTCTGTAACTATAGAGGCTGAATACATCGCCATGTCTGGATGTTGTGCTCAAATCCTTTGGATGCGATCCCAGCTCAAAGACTACGGATTTGACTTTAATAAAATTCCTCTAACTGTGATAACAAAAGTGCTATTGCTCTGTGCTGTAACAACGTCCAGCACTCTCGCTCTAAACACATTGACATACGGCACCATTTCATCCGAGAGCAAGTGGAAAATAGAGTGGTTGAACTCTACTTCGTGGAAACGAATTATCAACTTGCAGATATTCTCACCAAAGCATTACCAAGAGAACGGTTCGAATTTCTTCTTCCACGCCTAGGCATGAAGAGTTTGACCCCTGAAACTCTCAAACGTCTTCAAGAAGGAGAGGATGAGTAAACCAAATGCCTTCGTGTATCCTTTGTACATAGTTCAAATATATATATATATATATATATATATATATATATATATATATATATATATATATATATATATATAATAATTAAATCATTATTATTTAAAATTATTTATTAATAAGTCTAATAAAATACTTAGGATATATTTTAAGTCATTTGGAATTACTAAAAGGCTTGCAATTACTTCAAATTGCAACCCGGTTTAATGTCTGGGCATGGATTACTTAACTTATATCCAAGCTTTATGGGAGTATAGTAAAACAATGGTGAGGGAAGAGCTGTTCGCCTGATCTTTTCCTCTCAATCAACGACTACAGCTCTTTCAATAGAAAACGGGTCGTTGTTTGAGGGGGAGAGTAAATGGGAAAAATCTAGAGGGGGTTCTAAAGACTGCTGATGAGATGAAAAGTGTAATCATAAGATGTTTGGGGGGGGGGGGGGGGGAGGGGGGGGGGTTTGTATTCTAATGGGTTAATTTTTGGGGGAGTTAATTAATTTTTAACTCAAAGGTCAAAGTTCACTAGTTTTGTAAATGCTTAGGTTTAAAAAAAGCATTTGCTTTTTTGTCCTCCTTGCCTTACTAACCAATAGGGTCTAAGTTTGGCCAATTGCCTAATCAAAAGAAAAGCCATAGAAATACTTAAAACAAAAAGTTAAAAGAAGATGAAACCTTAAGGGACTAAATCGCAGTTTCTAACTAGAAGTATAAAAGGGGCGGGAGTTGCCATTTGGTCAAACTTCGAAACGCCAAGTCAAAGAAAAAAACACACACACACACTCGCAACTCACCGCCAAGAACCAAGGTCTCAAATCGCCGAATTCTCCAGTTGTTTCGACAAAGGTATAGTATCGGTCCTTATCTATATCAATTCATTTAGTGTCGTATATCAAAAGAATCAAATGAAACACATTAAAAAGTGGTAGAAAAATAAGATCTAGGGTCGTTTTAAGATGATTACACCAATGTAGTGTTGTATGGTGAGATCTAGTGTTGGGAAGTGTTCAAAAGGTATATATTAAGTGATTGAAAACACATTAAAAGGTGTAGAATAAATAGATCTAGGGTCGTCTTAGATGAAAATACCAATGTAGTGTTGTACGGTGTGATTTAGTTGCTGGGAATTGTTCATAAGGCATATATTACCAAGTTTTGATGTGTGGATTTCTGTCTCAAACAATAGTGAATGATTGCTTATGTTTCTTAATGGCGGGTTGACTTTTAGAAAGAAAAAGTCTGTATGTTTGATGGAAAGGATGGTAGTAATGTGCATCTTATGCGTAGGAAAGCCTAGGAATGCCTTAGGATGTGATTAGTTTTGACAAGAGGTACGTGGTTTGAATCCTTAGAAATCTGTATGAATGGAGAGTTTGGTTATTTTTTTATTTTTTTATAACTTACTCAACCCGCTGGCTCATATGGCGGGTTGACTTACAGCGAGTTGCCTAACGGCGGGTTGATTCATAGCGAGTTGCCTAACGGTGGGTTGATTCACAGCGAGTTGCCTAACGGCGGGTTGATTCACAATGAGTTGCCTAAAGACGGGTTGACTCACAGCGAGTTGTCGAATGGCGGGTTGACCAACAGCGGGTTGACTAACAGCGGGTTGCCATAATTTTCTATTATTTTATTCCAACAGGTAAACCGTCGTCTCTCGGCGGTTTGGTCGAATATTTTTATATATTAAAATATTCAACCCGCCCTTTTTCAAATGTTATTCATGGCGGTTTAGTGCCTTCCTCGCGGCGGTTTGCTCGATTCTCCTAACGGCAAGTTGGCATTCTACCTTGCGGCGGTTTGGGCTAAGTTTCATATTTTGGCCCATTAAGCCCAATAATCTATCAAGGCCCCTTCGAATGACCCAGTTGCTTTTCTAAACCCCATCCGGGCTTAGTTAACAAGTAATTGATCCTGTTGGATAATTCTGCATCCTGGTATCCTCAAAAGTAGATTTTCATCAAACCAGAGTTACCTCTGTTTTTAATCAATCATGGAATGACATGACTTTAATCAATGCTAAAGTTCTCTCTAACATCGTTTCTCTGCAATGTTTGTCTTCTTTGTTAAATACTCTTTTGCAGAATACGATGGCAGAACAAAATGTTCCCACTCAACCTCCTACAAGAACAGATGAGCAGATTGTACCTCGCTCTCAGTGGTTAACAATCGGGAAAAGCAACCTACTTTTCAATGCACAAAAGATTCAAAAGAACCCCATCTTTCAGATATCAGTGGACATCCTGAGTAATACCAACTTCTTCCAAGCATTCACTGCCTCAGCAAATGTTCCTGCTATCTACCTGCAACAGTTCTGGAACACAATGAAATATAACGAGAAGACTGGGGTTTATAGTTGTCAAGTTGATGAACAATGGTTCGATCTAAGTGCTGATCTTCTCAGAAAGGCATTAGCAATTACTCCTGTCATCCCAGCTCATCCGTTTGAGTTACCTCCGTCTGGTAACACTGTCATTGATTTTGTTAATGAGCTGGGGTATCCTGAACCTGTAGAAATTGTCTCCAACATAAGGGTGAATTATGTGTATCAACCATGGAGGGCAATTCTAACCTTAATCAACCAGTGCTTGACAGGAAAGACTTCTGGCAGTGACAAACCCAGACACCCAGTTCTGCAAATGCTGTGGGGAATCGTCACTCAAACTAATGTTGATCATGCAGAGCTGTTATGGGAAGAGTTTACTCAAGGGATCCAGACATTTTTCTCACACAAAGCAAGTCACAACGCCAGTCTGAAGAACCCAAAGAAGAAAGTAACTCCTCTCCTCATTCCTTATGGACGGTTTTCCAAGGTGATAATATACTACTTGGCAAGCAATAACAACATCCATCGACGTCCTGAATCTGCTGTTCATCATACTGGAGATGATTTTATATTAGGAAATCTCAAGTTTGTCCCTAAAGGTGAGTCAGTTGAAGTGTTTGGAATGGCAATTCCCGATCCCCTGATAACTGAAGCCATTCAACAATCCTCTTATTATCCCAAGTATCTGGAAATGGTTGCTGAGAATACAAAGAAAACCCCTCAAGAAAGTGCAAGCGTGCAACCTGCAACAAAGCGTGCTACACCCAAAAAGCCCACAACCACCACACCAGTCAAACAATCCAAGCCAGCTCCTCCTCCGACAAAGAAACCTTCCAAGCGTAAGCTTCCACAGAAAGTTAGAAAGGGAAAGCCTACTTTCCAACTTGTTGACGAAGATGATGAAGCTCAACAAGAATCTATTCCTCAAGAAGAAGGTAATGATCCTGATCTCGAACTGGCTAAGAAGATGAGTTTGGAAGCACATCAAGAAAAGGGAGAAGGAGAAGGTGATGATGCTGACCTGGAACGAGCTATCAAGCTTAGCTTGGATCCAGCCCTTCTGCCACAAGGTCGGGCACCTATTGGAGGAGTAACGATCAGGGATCCAGTATCTGAAACAACTCCCAAACTGCCTGAAGTAGTGGGCAAGGGAAAGGCCATTGTAACCGAAGAACAAGTAGCTCATTCCCTGATCGATCTGTCAAAGAAGAAAAGAACTACGGATCAGTTTATCCTTGTTAGGCGTGATCAAACTCCTCATGATTCAACAACTGGACCCTCTTCTCAACCTGAAGATGACACATCAGAGAAAGTGATCCATGAATCTTCATCAACTTCTGATTCAGAACGAACTGAAAGTGAAACAGAAGCCGCTGCTCCTAAAGCCAAGAACTTTGTCATGTACAAAGTCTCGAGCTTGGTCCAAACCCCAATGCAGTCGTCTCCATGATAACCTCTCTCAGAACCTTGTTACCTAAACACAAAATCACTGCACTGTGAGCTTTCTTGTTTAGCTCAGCTTTTGCTTCAGCATCCATATCCGCGGGTAAAACCTCAAGGGCTGCTTCACATCCATGTTGGATTAATAAAGCACGCATCTTGATCCTCCATAACCCGAAATCACCAGTTCCATCGAATTTTTCGATGTCAAACTTAGCTCCCGTCATTCTTTAACCCCTTTGTTAATTCGCTAAACCTTGTGATATATTAAACCTCACAATCACGAATTGCAAAGGCCCTTATGCTTAAGCCCACTAAAACAATAATCCTTAAGAACTAAATCTAAAAATAAGAATTAATATTTAAACTAGCCCAATATGTAAAAGATTAAATCATAATCTGGACTAATTTAAAACTGATAAGAACAAAACCCTTATCACAGTAGTTGACTTTTTAGATAACAACCAACTAGCTCTCCTTCTTCCTTTGTATATCACAAGAAAAAAAAAACAGTAGAACCCAAACATTGTCGATCTTTTAAACCCAAAAACCGACACCCTTTACTATCGAAACCTGTTGCACCTTGTCGTTCACGAACCTGAACGCCAAGAACCCTTTGTTGTCGCGGACCTTGTAGCCCAAACAGAAGGTACACTCCTGCTCCTACCAGAAAACCGATCAACAAAGACCCTTCAAGATCGATCCTAGATAACCAACAAACCCTAAGAACCTGAGCTCTTGATACCACTTGTAGGATTCAACAACCTACAACCCTGGTTACTAGATGCGGAACCTCGACTTTGAAGTTGAAGACACATACCAATCGACAGAAAAGAACGAAAAGAATAACGAGCACACACAAGGTAATATCCCTAATCGACGTTTAGATTAGTAATTAAAAGAATGCGTAGTGAATCCCTTCCCCATCACCTCCTTTTATAGAGATGAGGGGGAGGTAACTGACTCAAGCAAGGACATAAGTCCTAGTCGGCTATGAATACAAATAAAGGAAAAACCGTGTAGCTAAGCTTGGGACTCAAGCAAACACCAAACGACCCTATTCTAATCCTATTTGACTAATAACATCTTGACTTAACAACAAGACCCCTAGACTTATTCGAAGCTACTATGAAGACTAAACATAACAATTATTAAAGCAATGTTAACGTCTTTTGTTTTTATTACAGATTCAAAAAGTTTATGAATTTAAGAGGTTTCTCGATAGGCTCAACGATGATGATGCGATAGCTGTACCACACGAAGATGCTCAAGCTACTCTTGGTGATACCAATGATCCCTTCACTTCTATTTCAATGTCTAAAGATTTTGCGGATAAAGATATTGCAGCTAATGATGCATATTAATAGTTGACATTTTGTGTTTATGTCAATTACATTTCATTTTGTATTTATGTTTATCTTTAATTTATGTCTTTAAATATGCTACTTATGCTACTCTTTTTAATTTGAATCTTATTTTATTTGGATGTGAAATAGTTGCATCCGTATGGTTTATAGTTATTTAATTAAAACTTGTTTATTGTTAGAAAAACATATAAATGAACAACGTTTGCTCACCATAATATTTAGTTATCGGGTACTCGGCTAGTCTATATTTATGTATGATCACTTTTTTATGAAGAGAAAAAATGTTTCTAAGCTTAGGCTACATGCATAGGTAACGCTTGAGCAAGATTGAGGCTCTCATTCACAAGTGAGGCCCAATGTAGGTGCTTTTGTTACGCGTGAGACAAGAAAAAAACGCTCACAATGGTGAACCGGGTGCCTTTCGGTATCCGTGCAAATTAATACTCCGTATTGTTTATTTGGTTTGTGAGTGCGTGTAAGGTATTTTTGTATAAAGTGGATATATAATTGAAAGGAGTGGTTATCCATACCCCCAAATGTGCTACTAATACCCCCTATGTTTTTTTGTGTTTTTTTATTTTTTTTCCTATTTTTATAATTTTGTGTTTTTATAAAATTGTGAAACGGAAAATGCGGAATACAAATTATTAAGTTTGATAGGTGAAAAATATTAAACTATCAAAAAATAGAGAATAGAAATTGAAAAAACCCGTGTTATACTGTTAACTGTGAGGATAAAAGGGGTGAAAGTGGTACTTTTCGTACTTTATGTTAGCTAGGGGGTATTGATAACACAACACTTAATTGAAATGTGAGAATAATGTGACTAATGTGGTGAAAAGTGAGAAAAAATAAAAGTAAAAAGTTAGACAAAAGGCTCAAGTGACGAAATCAGGACCAAATATAAATTGGTGCATAATTTTTTTGAACCGTAACACTAGAAATATTTTTCGATAGACCGAGTGCATTTAAAACGCATTTAGAAAAAATTGATGTTTTTTGAAAAGTTAACACTAAATCGAAAAATTTCGTGGTCACTCACGAAAACCCGCGTGGTTTCGTCCCTGGATAAAATACTGATTTGTCCGGTAAAGAAAGATTTTTACTCATGTGAGTAATGATGGAAATAGAACAATCCAAATAAACATAGCACATGGATAAACAGAAAAAATTGTAAGGAGAAAAAAAAGTTTGTTTTATCTTGACTAAAAATCTGATTTTTTCCAAAATCCAAAATTTTCATCGATAAGTTGCACTTCAAGCATCAAAACTTGTTTACTTCACAAAACAAAACATAAAATCATAGTAAACCTTAATTAACAAGCTAACCAAAAATTTATTTATTTAAAAAACAATAGTTGACATGATAATAGCACTATAGCATTAGCAGCCACGCATGGAGAAAAAGATAAACAAAACAAAAAAAAAATACTAAATAAAAAAGTACATAAAATTGATCTCTTTATCTCTCTTAAAGCTGTTTCACTCGCTACTAGCTCACATTTCACAAGCATCACTTGGTCTTCTTTAATGTGTCTTTTAATATAAAAAAACACAAAACAAAAATAGGAAATAAATAAAGTTCTTTAAATATTCATACATCTTTATGTAGTCATTTAATCTCAAATCTTTATCCAAAATTAACCAAAAAGCACACATTTTTATTTTTAGTATAAACCCTTTAATTGCTAAAAAGTTGCATGATTTAATGTTTTTAATGTGATTTAAGGTATATGATGTAAATGGGTTCTCTTGAAAATGGAGTGTTACCATTAAAAAGGGAATCTTTATTAAAATCTCTATCAAGAAATGAAAGAAATAATTCATTTGGTCAACAAAGAGGTAGTATTAGCAGATCAAGATTTGCAAGATTTATGGTTTTGAAAAAGTTGGATTACTTACAATGGATTTCTGCAGTTGCTGTTTTTATATTTTTTATGTTTGTGTTTCAATTGTTTTTGCCTATTTCAAGTATGGAAAAAGCTAGTGGTGGTGAGTTTTTGAGGCAAAAGAGTGATGAGAGGTTGGATAGTTTGATCAAGGAAATTGGTGGATTGGATTTTGGTGAAGGTGTTAAATTTGAGCCTAGTAAGCTTTTGAGCAAGTTTCATAAGGATAATAGAGTTGTGAGATTTGGGCATAGGAAACCACATCTTGCATTTGTAAGTAGTTTGTTTAAGTTTTATTATCATTGTTTAAGTGACAATTATTTGTTTTTGTTCTAATATGGGTTAGTTGGTTTGTTTAGGTTTTTGCAGATCTGTTGGTTGATCCACAGCAAGTGTTGATGGTCACTGTTGCATCTGCTTTGAGAGCAATTGGTTATGAAATTGAGGTAATTCTGTTGTGTAAGTAGAATTTGGATTACTTTGATTTCTATGGTATTCGGTTGTAGAGTATGGCTTGGAATTCTAGGCATTATGAATGGATATTGAGCCAACTCAAATTTTGGTAGCACAGCCGGAAGTAGAATTTTCAACGGAATAAGTTGTTGTCATAGGGTCAATGTGATTAGCTAGGCTGCTAGGGTCTCATGGATACACTCGCAACAAACTTATACAAATGATAGCATATAAATTGAATTATAAAGATTTATGTCAATGGCTTAAACAGATAGCCGTAGACCCGTAGTTCTAATGACAACTTTAGAAGATTAGGCGGTAAATTAGAAATTTGTCATTTAAGAAGCGAATGAAATCATGTGTTTTTAATAGACACATTAAGATCAATTTGTAGAAATCAACTGTACACAAGCATGAAAGTCTAAATAGGACAATAGTAATGTAGCTTTAAATTAAATCACTCATGCATTTAACATTTTAGTTTATGAGTCAGAATAAGGAACTTAATGAATGCATTCTTTGATCATGTTTGCTTAACGTAACTGATATATGGGGTTTTTAAGATATTTGGTTAGTCATTATCAACATATTGTGCAGGTTTATTCAATTGAAGACGGCCCTGTTCATGCCGTGTGGACAAATATTGGAGTGCCGGTCAATATTGTGGAAGCTAGCAATGATACAAAGATTATAATCGACTGGCTAATGTAAGCTTTCTTTTTGTACTAATACAATTTATTATCTATTCGGTTTCATGTTATAACCCCCTTTATAAGAATAAAAATGTGATCTTTGCAGCTATGATGCCATACTTGTCAATTCTCTTGAAGCAAAAGACGTCATTTCAAGGCAAGTCGACCAAAATTTGATCATATTATGATTTCATGATCATTTAATTACATAAACTAAATATATTTATATGTTCAGCCTTGTACAGGAGCCTTTTAAATCTTTACCACTTATATGGACCATCCATGAAAAGGCACTTGCTACCCTTTTCAATAGTTACGTCTCAGATGGCCAAATTCAGCTGATTGATGATTGGAAAGCCGCCTTTAATCGAGCTACAGTTGTTGTCTTCCCCAACCATGCCCTTCCGGTAATTTTAGTAACACGTTTATTGATTGAATAAGTTTATACTAAAATTTGTATTTTGATATAGTTTATGTTTTTCAGATGTATTATGCTGCATTTGATGCTGGCAACTACTTTGTTATACCTGGATCTCCTTCTGGGGCTTGCAAATTAGATAACTCGACTATTGTTGTTGAAGAAAGTATGCGTGTGAATATGAACATTGAGGCCCATGATTTTGTTATAGTTATAACAGGAAGTCAGTTTCTGTATAAAGGATTATGGGTGGAGCATGCACTTGTCTTACAGGCTTTGTCACCACTTTTAGCAGAGTTTCCTTCTGATGATAGTTCTAGTCAACGTCTCAAGATCATAATTTTGAGTCAAGATTTGACTGGAAATTACAGTGCAGCTCTCGAGGTAGACTTTTTATCCTAAAATCTTTATTTAGTCTACTTGGTACTCCTGTAGTCTCGTATATTTGTAAAGTTTGACCAGGACATAGTTTGATATAGGTGTTGAGCTGTTAAATAATAAATATGACGTCCAGATAATGATGTTCCAACAAAATGACTATAAAACCCTTCACTGTTTTGAATTAGAGAACTGTACAGACCCGATTAGGATGGGCATGTAACCGTATATGAAATGTCACTTGCAGTGTTTCAAAAAAAGAAATAGTTAGAAGCTTTATAGGTTAACCGGCTCAATCATACCAAGATTCTCCCTTTGGACATGTTAAACAAACTGACTGACCCGACCCATTTTGCCTCTATTTGCAGTTTTATTAGGGCGTGTGTGATCTTTGTATTGTGCCTTTTTGGTTCATACTAACTCGATGTCAATTCTTTCCATAGGAAATTGCTTCAAACCTGAACTACCCAAGTGGTACAGTACATCATGCTGCCATTGATGAAGACGTTTACAATGTTCTGAACATTGCAGATCTTGTGATATATGGGTCATTTCTTGAAGAGCAATCTTTTCCCGACATTCTTATAAAAGCTATGTGCTTTGAGAAACCAATAGTTGCTCCTGACCTATCAATAATCAAGAAATATGTACGCTTCTAGAAACTACAACCGTTTTAACATCTCGAGCACATATTTTTTTTTATCTATAATTAATCTTTTGGTAACATATTTCAGGTTGATGAAAATGTGAATGGCTACCTCTTTCCTAAAGAGAATACAAAAGCTTTAACAGAAATAATGCTTCAGTTGGTGTCTAAAGGAAGATTATCATCTCTAGCCGGAGATATTGCATCAAAAGGAAAACATACTGCCCAAAACATGATGGTTATGGAATCTGTTGAAGGGTATGCTTCGTTGATAGAGAACGTTATCAACCTTCCTTCAGAAGTTGCATCTCCAAAGGTAGTATCGGAAATTCCATTAAATATCAAAGCAGAATGGCAGTGGCGCTTTTTTGAAGCTGTTGCAGATCGTAAATATGTAAATAGAACTTCGAGGGTTTACCATTTCTTAAAAAAGGTTGAAAACCGGTGGAACCGTACTCTAAAAGAGAGTTCTGCTGGTATTCAGACCAATGACACGTTTTTGTATAGTATATGGGAAGAAGAGAAAAGCCTTCAGACAGCAGTAGCTAAAAAGAGAAGAGAAGACGGGGAGGTAATGAATACTTTACACATTGTTGAGTCAAATGTTTGACTTTAAATGAATAATCTAAAACACCTATAATCTTAAGGACCCAAATCAAATTACAGTTGACTATATGTAATGCGTAAATGGGGACTATTTTGACCTGTTTCTGTTAATGGTTCCTCTTAGGTTATGTTTATCTTTAAAAGGTCAAATAGGTTAATTCAAAGGATTCAACTAAAAAAGAACTCAAATGACTCGAAATGGTCAAGCAAGTTTTATTAAGTGTATTCTATGTATAAAGACCTCCTAAATCACTTCACTGAAAAGTTAGATTTTTTGTACCAATATAGTTGTTTCAAAGATCTCCTAATCATATTAGCAAAATATTTACTTATAAAGTTAATAAGTACTAGATTGGAAAAATGTTTGTGGGTCGGGCGAAAGACTAATAGCACATTAGCCTGTCATGATCCGCAATAGACAAATATTGACCAGAACCCATTTTGCCACCTCTAGTTGACTAATAGCAAAATAAGTTACTTCAAAATGTTTCTGTGAATTGGAACAGTTTTTGGATATTATAAAGATAATAATATGACCTCTAAGCCTTTTTGTTTTGTAGTTGAGGGACAGAAGTGAGCAACCGAGGGGAACTTGGGATGACGTATATCGAAGTGCAAAGAGAGCTGACCGTAATAGGAATGATTTGCATGAGATGGATGATGGGGAGCTTGAAAGGACTGGTCAACCATTATGCATCTATGAACCTTATTATGGTCAAGGAGCTTGGCCTTTTTTGCATCACGGTCCACTTTATCGTGGTTTTGGACTGGTGAGTTGGTTTAATGAGTCACATGGGTAAACATAAGATTTGTTTGTTAGTGTCCACTGTTCTAAATTAATATTGGTATATATTTATAAATTTGTAGTCAACTAAAGGTCGAAGATCAAAAACTGATGATGTTGATGGACCTTCACGTCTTCCTCTTCTAAGCATACCTTATTACCGTGATGCCCTTGGTGATTTTGGAGCCTTTTTCTCTATTGCTAACCGCATTGATCGATACACAAGAAAGCCTGTATCGGGTATTTCATCATGAGAGCTACAGACAAAGAAGTCATGTAACTTTTATCACTTGTTTCCTTCAAATCTGCACAATCCGATTCTAATTTTAAAACTTCCAAGATATAAGAGTATAACTCTACCACAATGTAATTTCTCTTCGTTTATGTCTAACAAAACAAGCTTTGAAAATAAAAACAGGCTTCTTTGTCAAAGACTGCTGAGGTTGCTTTGTTAAATGATATTCAAGCACGAAGGCATGGCGATGCTATGTATTTTTGGGTTCGAATGGATAAAGATCCAAGAAACCCGATGCAACAAGATTTTTGGACATTTTGTGATGCTATAAACGCGGGTAATTGCAAGTAAGGCTCTACAACTCTTGTTACGTTCACTCATATACGTTTCATTAGTTGTGCAAATATCTAGAATGCCCTTCAATAACGACTAAATGTTTGATTGTACAATGAAAAATGTCTGCATTCTCTGAAGCTCTTAAGAAAATGTATGGAGTGAGGGACAACTCGACATCTCTTCCTCCGATGCCTGTGGATGGAGATTCATGGTCTGTCATGCACAGTTGGTCTATGCCAACCAAGTCCTTCTTGGAATTCGTCATGTTTTCAAGGTTTGAAGGATTTTAGAGGATTTTTGAACAGATGAAAATTTAACATAAAATACAGATTACCCCTATAGCTAAAAATGGATTGAACATATCATCTGCAATTTCAGAAATTTGTGGTGCATTGATGCACAGTATTACTAGAACAAAGCTCCATCAAAGTGGTCTTTGCTACCTAAGTTTATCAAAGGTAAGCTTTGCTTTTACACAATTGGAGTTGAAAATTTGACCCGTTTACTTATGAATGGGTCAATCCGAAGTATGTTTATATTGTCCAGGGGGTTGAGTAGCTTAATTTATAACAGAATCTAGATTAAACCAAACAGGTCAAAAGCTATCTAACGTGTATATGTAATGTAGTAAACCTGTGAAATCTTTATATCCCACAAAGCATATTACAAATGTGTTTGATATAAATTTTCACGCTAATGTATTATAGTAAATTCAAAATCTTTGGACAAGAAATTGAGCCAACCCAACCCGTTTTGACCTGCCCATTTTGCCACCTCTACTTTGCTCAAAGGGAACCAGTTTGATTCATTTTGGAGTCTGGTTTTAATTTGTGCTTTGCAGGACAAGCATTGCTACTCACGTGTTCTTGAGCTTCTTGTAAACGTATGGGCATACCATAGTGCAAGAAGAATGGTGTACATAGACCCTAAAACCGGAACAATCCAAGAACAACACAATTTTAAAAGCGAAGAGGCAAGATGTGGAACAAAGTTCAATACAAACCCAAAAAGTCATAGAATTAAGATCTTGCGAATAAGCTGACTCCGACCTCCTTAAAACAACACTGGTTATATGCCTTCATCAACGTGAGAGTATTTTGCAAGGTATGTATGAGAGAGAAAGGAATCAAATGAGACGGCAAAAGGAAAAGCGAAAGCAGAAAAGTAAAGACAAGATTCGAAGGATTAAAAACCGGACCCACCAGAAGGTTATAGGGAAGTATGTGAAACCGCCACCTGATAATGAGACGGTAAAATTAGCGTCTCACAACTTTCCTACCTTCTATGTTCATTATTTTTCTAGACAGTTCTATAGGTCTATATCGCTTTCATTATACTGTCTCTTTTTATATTTTTTTTTTGTTTTTTTTTTTTTGATTTTATTTATTGTATTTTTTTTTTTTTTTTTTAGTTTTTTTTTTTTTTTGTTTTTTTTTTTTTTTTTTTTATTTTGTTTTTTTTTATTTTTATGGGATAGTGTTTTTTTTTGGTAGAAAACGTAGTTTGATCTGTTCCATTCTTTGTCAAAATTTATAATCTCTTTTGGTTTTAAAAATTCGTAGAATTTTTTTGTTGTGTAAAAGGGTTTGTTATATCCTAGAAGGTTTCTGTATGTAAATTGTATCAGTTAGATGATGTTCAAATGTTAATACATTCCATTAAATGTATACTAAATGTGTTAGCAACTACTCTTGGTCCCTGCTTTGACAACAAGTGCTGGTAACCAACCCCACCCCCCCCCCCCCCCCCCCCCCCCACCAAAAAAAAAAAAATAGCAGAAATGCGATTTTGTTCTAAAAAACCTCATTCAATCGTTTATGTTTTATGTTTAATCGCAAAAAAGGAACAAACGTTTGTTGGCGAGCGCCCTGGCAGATGTTCTCCCAAGCACTTTAGACATAAAACGTAATTGCATGAACAAAAAACTTGTAATAAAATATACTCGAACACCACTCGCGTTTAAGGTACAACGACAATTTCCAACGATCTCATATCTCATCTATTATAAAACTAACAGTAAATAAAATCAGAAAAGAGCAACAGATTCTTAGAAGAACAGCAGGCGCTCGTAAAGATCATCCTCACTAGCTTGTAACATCTCAAGTCTCATATTCTTGGAGCTGCAATTAGAACAAAGGAACGCAAGTTGTTAGTTTGATAAAATAACAGTTTAAAACGGTGGTTCGCAAGAATCTATAAGGGTGATTGAGTTACCTCCACCCATTGTTGCTTCAGGCAATCTTTCGATGGAATACTTGTGTTGAGTGATATACATAATCGGCACACCAGGAATCTGTTTACCAATATATTTATTCAAATAAGTTGACTCCATTATGCAAAGTTTAAGACAAAGAAGACAAGTCTTTGCTAATACAACAGCATACCTTGCGAATCCTACGCTTCAAGTCTCTATCACATGTCGCTACCATATAGCACTTGTGCTGTTTAAAGGAAAAAGTTTATCAGATCCAACAGAATCTAATGTTTTTGACAAGTTATCACATTTGTTCATGGGTTTCAACGATTATCTAAGGGTATTTAAGTACCTGAGTAACTCTTTCAACAATACAGTTATCAGCATAAGTTCCTTTGTGAGTGCAGGGAAGCCTTTCAAATCTGGGATCCTTGGCAATTCTGTTTGAGCAATAAAAACAGATTTAGAATGCCACTAACAATGTATGCTTTTTATAGTCTGACTTCCACAAGACGATCTATTTTGATTCTACAATAAAAAAAGAGGTTTCATGATTACTTCAAGTACAAACCAGTGATAATCACCATAACATTGTTGGGAACCATATATATTTTACTAAGATGTTCAATTTACCTCAAAGCAACACGATATTTTTGACCAAGCTTCTCAAGTTCAGCCATCACACAATCGGTAATACATGGAGTGCCTTTAGAAGAAACAAAAAAATTAATTAATTAGAAAATATAACCAAAAGGGGTCAGCTGGTGGGCTTATAATACATGAAAACTCAATACGGTTTTTGTCTTTGAATCTAAAAGAGCATTACTTCTGTTCTAAAACAAGTGCAACTTTTACATGGCAAGCCTATAAGATTAGAATACGTTTTCAGTTGAATGAATATGTTTGACTATCAGTCACATACCCAGAAAATGTTTCAATTAAGATAACAGCAAAGATATTTGCAGATCAGCACCTATGCTATGCTATCAAAATAGTTTGTGGTAACTGCTGATGTGAAAAGAGCCAATCTCAGATACTGACAGTGACTATACCCCAATATTAATAGAAACACACACAACACAGAAAAGCCCCTGATCAACAGTGAAGGCGTCACCAATTAAGCCAAAACCCGAAGGGGGGAGAGGGGGGGGGGGGGGGGGGGGGGGGGTT
>BQNB010007630.1:25274-92869 GCA_026074375.1 Tanacetum coccineum | reverse complement strand
TATCAGTCAGGAATTAATATGTATACAATCTTGTCCTTATGAGCATTTCTTCAAAAGAAACTCATTCTTACCTTTCAATTTAACTGTTAGGTAAAAGATCAATCAAGCTCAAAATTTTGATTGCCTTTTAAGAACTGCATCTATTCATTCATAGTTTTAAGATATTTATCAGATTCAAGATGTGATAATTCATCTTATTAGTCAGCAGGCTTATTATGACCCTCTAACTTATATTCCTCAGCATTGATATTAAAATATTAATCAAGTGATGAGGCATCCATGCGGATTTATGAATGAGATTTACATTATACTTTAGTTCGACATTTTCATGTTTAACCTTAGTATGACATTCACA
This sequence comes from Tanacetum coccineum, assembly GCA_026074375.1. NCBI lineage: Eukaryota > Viridiplantae > Streptophyta > Magnoliopsida > Asterales > Asteraceae > Tanacetum > Tanacetum coccineum. Next base: position 92,514 of record BQNB010007630.1, on the reverse strand, counting down.
AGTGGATTTAGAAGGTAACGTATTTTGTTCTTGAATCACTTCAAGATTTCCATTTCTCCCCCTTTTTGTAGAGTCAAAAAGACAATATCGATGAATATGCATAAAATCGATGGTAGAACCGCTCCCCCTTGATGTGTACTCCTACTCATTCGAGGGCACCAATGAATCAAGCTATGGTAACTTTTGTTGGGATTTAGAAATCTAGCTAACCAATTTAGCTACGAGTGCGCAGCGGATGGATCTAGTTATAGCAAGTAGGTTAACACATATTGAATAAGGAAAGCGTACCTTTTGTGATTATTCTTGAATACAATAAGCGTCTAAAATAAAACGACTCTACGGTTGCTCACACAAACACGTCAAGCAAGTATGTAAGAATTTGCTAGTCTTTTTCACGATCAAACACCAAGTGTAATATCAAAAAAAAAACACACGCCTTGTGTTTCTTTTGTAGTCGAACCAATCAAACAAACCCTAATTAGGGCTTATATTAAAAACCCTAATTCGTCACTATTTAAGGAATCACCAATTAACCACCACGCGTATCTTGAATTAGTCAAGCAAGGAGATCAAGTAAAAGTGGAAAACCAGAAACCTAAAAGGTTGTTTGGTTGAATTCGGTTATGGGAGATAAAACCAAAATTCCTATGACGAATTCGGTTGGGGGTTTTAGGGAGAAGGGAAAGAGCACCAAAACTTTAGGTGTTTAAAGAATGGATGAATTAAAGAATGAGAGATATGGGGTGTGTTTATATAGGCACCCCAATAACCCTAAAGCTTGTAGAAAAAGATTAGTATAATTACTATAATTAAAATCAAATCTTTCTCCTTCCTTTTCTCTCCTCCCAACCGGCCACAAACACCCCTTTTGCACCCTTATAGGTTTTGGCCAAACTAATGGATCCACAGGGTTTAGGTTTTGTCCAGTTTAGTCCCTTGGTTCTATATTTAGAATATATTACATAATTAATTAAACAAGTAATTAATTAAATAACTATTTAAATATAAATTATGAAGTAAACCATACTCTTCGTATTTAACGCGTGTGCCCCCAATAGGCTCACGTATTTCTAACGTATAACTTGAGAAACCGACTACCATATTCCAACAACTTTGCTACAAAAACAAGTTAGAAGAACAAGACCAATGTTTCTAACATATAGCAATATCATGAAAAATATATAAACATGGTGACAATAAGCATTAGCCAATTATCAATGAACTAAATTCAACTATATATTCATAAAGGAGACAACCAACAATTGCATATCTTCTTTGTTAGATACAGTTAACCATGAATATGGATCCTAAAATATTCCCATATAGTTTAACCATTTGGTTCTCGTAATAGAAGTTAATTTAGATATACAATGTAATTAACAATCATCTTAAAATAACTTGGGTTACTGCCATACAATTGATCTGATTAATCTCTGGAGATGCTCCATGGTAGATTCTGCACATATAATGTGGAGGAACAATCCTTTGTTGACTACAAGTGTTGTGGATGTTGCTTCACAATTACTCGAAATAGAGCTTTATATATCTACCATATTACAGGAATCGGTTGGGTATAATCACAAAGGTGATATCACTCATACAGAACTTGTTTGTATCTCAAGTCTAAAGATGACTTATTTAACCATTTTCGATATCTTACTCATGACTAAGGATCCAAAAGTAAATTTCGAAAGTTGGGGTATCCAATATGCATCCCTTGTGAATACATATGAGTTTGGCGGGAACAATCTGTATATTCAAAAAATATAACCAACACTTACATTTGCCTTACCATAAAATATTTATATTGTTAACGACAATGGACTTATTTAAGATTAATAAAGTTATTCAAGGATTAAAACATGCAAAATACGGATAATCAATTATTTTCGAATGAATATCAAATCACCAAGTAATTTTTTTCATCAAAAAATAAAATTGTTTTACAATCTAATTAATCCAGATTTATAATAAAACAGATATGCATGAAACTAATTAGTAAGTTGAAGTCTAATGTTTTCAACATTCTCAAGTCTTTTACAGAAGTAAATAGTTATATAAGTACCTTCCGAATCTGTTTCAACTTCACAAAATTTGTTAAAGGATTTGAATGATATGATGAGTGTCGTATGTTTTATTTGCATACTATTGCAAGTATCATAGTATGGAAATGTGACAGTACCTTTAATGAGGTATTTAAAGTTAACAACATACATATCTCAGACAGTCATCTTTACAGTTTCTTAAAATGTAAAGTATTCTTATTCTTTAATGTGTAATGCAACAATGCTTTTAGCTGAACATATCTAGTTAGTAGATTTATCATAAAAGATGAAATCCTACTTTAACTAGGATTGATTATTCTTTAGCATGTGTGTACGCAACAAACTATGCCTGATATTAATTATAAAACATTTTTTTTTAACAGTATCTAAATCACCTCTCAATTAGATATTGTTGTTGTTAGCTCATCTTGCTCTTGTGCAAAAGTAACAACCGTCCATACACAATATAAGATATACATGATGAATCCTTCGTTAAAAGGGTTTTCATCCATGTACTAAATTATCTCAAGTGAAATATATCATTTAAGACTTGCTTTATGATGTATTGCATTGTGTTGGACTTAAATTTTCGAGATATGTTCTTTCATTAAACACAGTATTCCAGGGTATTTGTTTTAATTCTAAATTCAAGTGAAATTTCATTTCATCTTAGGGATTAACATTAGCTTAGATGGAATGATACCTTCAATATGTTACACAACATATGAATTTCAAGGAAAAAAAATAGTGCTCCCATTTGATGCCAGGTGTACTCAGGAGTTATCTTAATTTAATCAGAAACCATATTGTGATTAAACTTAAGATCTCAGCTCCTAGATGCATGATTCAATCCACACTTGGATTCTATTATCTTGTATAACTTTTTAAGATTATTTTTAACTATAACCCCTTTGATTAACACCGTCTCGCAAAAAGCTAATCATTAAATTAATAGGAGTTATAAAATTATATTGTCATATTTCAAATTAGATCATAACCTTTTGATTACACAAGTCCTCGCAAGGGAATCATACGGAAAGCGTGATGATCTTAATTCGCTTATTGGCAGATTCAAGAAAACTGTCTGCAATTAGTTATCGCTTATTATAAATTTAATGTCGGGTAGGAAAAGAAAGATTTAATCATAGTCAATTGCTTGAGTAAGATTAAAAACTCTTGTCATCAGTCAGGCATTAATATGTATACAATCTTGTCCTTATGAGCCTTTCTTCAAAAGAAACTCATTCTCACCTTTCAGTTTAACTGTTAGGTAAAAGACCAATCAAGCTTAAAACTTTGATTGCCTTTTAAGGACTGCATCTTGTCATTTCTATTGTTTAGTTATATATCAGATTCAAGGATATGATAAATTCATCTTATCAGTTAGCGGCTTATTATGAACCCTCTAAACTTTATATGCTCGCATTGATATTAAAATATCAATCAAGTGATGAGGCATCCATGCGGATTTATGAATGAGAGTTACATTATACTTTGGTTCGACATTTTCATGTTTAACCTTAGTATGACATTCACAAGTGGATTTAGAAGGTAACGTATTTTGTTCTTGAATCACTTCAAGATTTGTAGATGCTCCCACTTACTTTTGTAAGTAGAGAAAATTCTCTAAATACTAAGTATTTAAGCAACAATGAATTGTTCTTAATTTGGAAACACAAAACACATATTAAGTTCTCATATCTAGTTTGTTAATATATTTGCTTCTTAAATTTTAACATGTTTTAAAACTTTATCAAGACATAATGGAATTCCTTCTAGAACCTGATTAGGGTTTGTAGCAAAAACCACTATTCTTGTATACCCTTTAACCGAAAACTTAGGCAAAGGTTTGTGTTACGTCAAGCTAGGAGAAACCCCAAAAATACAAATTTCAAGCTAGGAAGTGTTAGAAATTCAAAACACAAAGGTTTTGGGTCGATTGGTTGGTGGAAAAAACCGAAAATCCCTAACGGTTTAGGGGTTTCAGTCGTGGGTTGTCTTGAATACCTTCTAGGTTTGAACTATATTGAGTGTATCCATGACACACATAATTTTCTAACCTTGATAGATTTTGGAGGTAGAGCAATTAAAGCTATCATGAATCAAGCCAATATGAAATAGTTTGCTTCAGCCTCTTAGACATACCATAATAAACGTGGTTTCTGTAAGTATTGGACATTTTGTGATTCATTAGTAATTATAGATAAAATAATTCTTAGGGATTAATATATTGTCAATTGGGTCGAGCCAAATTCGTATTTTTGAACCAAGTGATGTATATTTAAGGTTATATTTCTGAAAATACAAGAAACCTAAGATCAGTGTTCATAAGAAGACAGAACTGTTCAAGAATTATATGTTCATGTGTTTACAAGAAAACAGAACATGTCAAGTATACATTATAAGTCTTTGAATAATTCAAGGACCTCATGTTTATGTGTTAACAAGAAGACATAACAATTTTACTACATACTTTATGTTGTAAGTCATTGATTAATTCAAGGACTTCCTAATTGATAAGATCGTTTACGGCTCAAGATTGATTAGATCTTATATATCTAGGATGAACAATAACAATGATTGATAACACGCAGCGGAATAATAAAGAACACAATCAAAGTTATCACAAGGTTTTCTTTATTGAACGTTTCCCTATTACCCTAACTATAACTTGGGGCTACACCAACTAACTATGATGTACTATTCGACTCTCATCAGTCATTGACTATCTAACTATTCTAGACTTCATTGGGGAGTGCTTAGTTTTCAATGGATGGATATTCTAAACCAGACGCCTACCCTCTTTATATAATAGAGGGAGGTTACAAGAAAACCCTAGCTTACATAGGAAGCTAACTTAATATTTACATTTAAGTCTTGTTGTTATCTTTCTTTAAATCTTGCATATCTTAGTTTGTAATCATCAAATCATCAATCCCAACAATCTTCCCTATTTGATATTACAAAAACAATCTTATGTATGAAAACATCTTCAGGGTTCCCTTATGCTTAAGATCTTCTTGAAATGCCACAACATAAATAAGCTGAAATCATATCTTGTAGTCTTCTTCCTTTTTGTAATCAATCCTAAAGGGGTTTCTGAAGATATGCAACTTCGTATACATTTCCCCTCAAGTGGTGCATGTAGATGGTTAAACATTTAAACAATAAGCTTCCTTTAGAACCTCATACTGGTTTACTCTTCTCTTGAATCCTGAACTATGTAGGTTTCTATGTATTGTTCACTGATGAGAAAATGAGTATCACGAATTTGTTAAGATGTGAAATCTCCCATACTTGGTGTCTTATGTCTTGCTCTATTCCAAGTGACGTCAAACTTAGTAATTAAATCTGTGAAATATAAGTAGACCTCAACTTTGATACAAAACATCATCTTCTATGAAACCATACTAAGTGATAGAAAATGTGAGATCAAGCACTATAAGAAAAATCAACACCTTTGTAGATTTTGACAGTCTTCGTCAACACCCTTTAGCCAGAAACCAAGTTATCTTAAGCCAACCTCCAACTTTAAGTATGATAAGACATGCAGAACCTGTGAATACTTACAAATCAAATAAGTGATAATTCTCAATCGTCTTCGTTAATTCCATCTTCATATTAAAATCTCAAAACGAGCCATAAAATCAATAATAATAAACTGTTGTTAGAAACAATTCCATCCGAGATCCAAAACCATCCAAAAACCAAGTACTGTCCGATATCGGATAAAGCTAGCGGTACAAACTAGTTATGCCGGATAGTACTAACGGTACAAACTCATTCTCAGACGAGGCAAGCAGTACTAAAACTTTTCTTATCGAACAGTACAAACTTTCAAAGCCCAACAATCATGAACGGTATTAACATACAAACCTTGAAAGCCCATTATCACATCTTGTGCTAATAGTAGCTTGAGCCTAATTAAGTATAACAACATTAATACACGCCTTGTATAACTGTTCTAATGTTTTTCACATTACTGCCATTTGAACCTCCATATAAGCTCACGTTACATGAGTCCCATGCACTCCCTGAAGCCCAACTGTAGTAATATTAACTTTATGCATGAAACTTAAGCCCACTAAGCCCAATCTACAAACAAAATCAATAACAGTTACATGTCGAGCATCATTAAAACATATACCCAACTGCTACGATTTCCTAACCTTGTTACTCAGATGCTCGTTAACTTCGTCAATCTTCGCAAGGCAAATCGTTCCATATTGCTTGAAGAAGATTGTAAAATCAGAGACGAACATGTAAAAAGCACTTGGTCGCAATAATAATCTTGTCAAGTGTAACAATAGACGCAGTATTTAATACTTTTCCTTGGCTCAATTCTCCATGGCTTTTGTGACATTTTTATCAATAAAAGGTCCTGAAAGCTTCGTTTGGCCCAAAAAATCATTGTACGTACATTGGAAGTCCATAAACATCTTGTTTGCTGCAACCTGCTATTACTTCATATACATATTCACTACAAATACCGTACCCTAAATTAGGGTTTTGTGCTTCCAATACTATGAACGACAGGTTCCAATAATGAAAACCTTCAGAATGTATCATCTACATTTGAGAAACCCATGAGATCAATCACCCATTGTTACCATCCACGAGCAACAACAATACCATAAATAATACATATCAGAATTAAAAACCCTATTATTCACCATTCATATAGAAAACATATATTATATAACGATCACCTGAATAGGGTTTTTAATCACCACATGATACCTCATCAAACCCACGAAACATAGTAGCCAATAAATCATCAACCCAACACGAGTTAGGTTTCTACATAGTTGTGATTAATAGAAAGATTTGTATTTTGGCCGTGAATGAAAAACTATTTGGATCAATATTGGATCTAATCTTCTTAAATCCTGTATTGCTTTAGCGTCGAAACTTTAAAAACAATATGAGTTTTATTGGGTTCGTTGAGGGTTTTATGAACTTATGACTTATGAGCAAACCCATGGACTTTTGCAAACAATAAATAATATCATGAACAAACAAGAGAATACTACCAGCTTGTTCCTTACTCAAACAACAAGGACGGACTTCAATTAGTAATACATGTTGGTCCTTTTTTGTTCGAAACCTAAATATAAATAGTCAACTAGAATCGAAATCCTTGATGATCATTATGATGCACGAAACCTTCTTTGAGAAATAACAATGATGTGTACAGTATCAGAGCCTCATGGCTCTTGATATCTAGGATCACAAGGTGTAATTGGTGTCGAATCCATGGTGATCGTTAATGTATCTACTAGCTTTGGTGAGTCAATCCTTGGATTGGTGATAAACCCTAGTAGGCATGAATTCAAATAGGACGACTGATGTTGCTTGAATTCAAAAAACTGGTGTTAACAATCGCTTCAGTGTTGTCGTTATAATAAAACAAGTTGATGGTAAACAAAAAGTCTAGGGTTTATGAAAACTAATTCAAGACCGTATTTTCATCTCCATGATGAAGAGTTGGTATTTTAACTAAAAGATCACGAAGGTACATGAAAAATCAAATGACGCAAGGTTTATTGAGTCAATTTTGATTTAATCTTGTTGAAAGTTGGTAACGATGATGCATTATTTAGTGATAAACTCGAAATCATAAAAGGCGACTTTAAAAAAAACAAGGTTGTGTGAGGTCATACCTATCAAAGTAAGTTACAATTGTCGTTATCAATTTTAATAGTGCTAGATTATGTAGTTAAGTATGCTAGGGCAAAGTGTTTAGTATGCTAGGCTGATTTATTGCTAGGCCATTTGTTAGTATGTAGGCCTGTTTGTACTGCTAGGCCAAGTGTTAGTACTGCTAGGCCTGTTTATGCTACCAGACCTATTTACCCAAGAATAGACAATGTAAGACCAAGAGGCTCATGTTCACCTATCAAGAGGTCTTACTACACAAAACCAGCTTTTAGACCTAAAGAGATGTTAAAACTTTTAGGGTTCAAAATATGACTACTGCTGGGACAAGAGCAGCCGTTAATACTGGTAAGGGTAAGCTGGATACTGACCTTAAAAAATTCTAAGATGGTTGGAGGCCTAAGAGAAATTACTTGAATCATGTGTCAAAGACAGTGGATATTCTGCTCAAGAAGGTTGGTATGTTGGACCCAAAAGGATTTCCAAAGTTGTAATGGCTTGGATCCCTAAGAGATACTATTCTCTTATTTTTTGTGTTAGGGCAATCCAGAGATCTTGTTATAGGATCATCAGTGTGGATGGTGGTTGCTTCTAGGCATATGATGGCAACAAAAGCTTATCCTTTTAGGACTATGAGGATTTCAATGGAGGCTTTGTGCTTTTGGAAGTGATCCCTAAGGAGGTATAATTAACGGGTAAAGGTAAAACCAAAACTGTAATTTAGAATTTTTATATGTTTATTTTTGTAGATGAACTTTAAGTTTAACAATTTTCTATGTATCTTAAATGTGTGACAAGATAAATAGTGTATTTTTATGGTTTGGATGCCTTATTTGTTTAGCTTTAAGCATCTGGATGAAGTCAGTTGTACTTAGAGTCTAGGAAGGATGATGTGTACAGTTGGATTAAGACATTGTCCCTTTTGTAGGTATAATTGTTTATATGCAAATGAAACAGCGATGAGTCTAATTTATGGACAAGAGATTAGGGTCATGTGAATTCAAATATAATTAAAATTGTTAAGGTCACCTTAGTTAGAGGTTTACCTTCAATAAGTTTTTGTGAATGCCCACTTTGTGTTGCTGCAAAGAAAGGGAGTAAGCAACACAAGCTCCGGTAAGGCCAAGTTAGAAAGGAATCATTAGGAAAGCCCTAGCATTACTTCATATGGACTTATTTGGACAGTTCTTTGTAGAAGTATTAACAAGAAAAATGTAACTGCTTGTTGTGACTGATGATTTCAGTCAGTTTTAGTTGGGTATTTCTTTCTTAGCTACCAAGGATGAAACCATTCTGAAATTCCTTTGTAATCTTATCATAGGCTTAGAACACAATTGAGTCATAATGGTAAAATCATTAGATGTGATTATGGGACGAGTTTAAGAATCATGCTATGAATGAATTTCTGCTGCTAAGAAAGGAATCACAAGGGAGGTTAATGTAGCTAAACTCTCCAGCAGAATGGTGTTGCAATAAAGGAAAAACAGGACATTAATTGAGTTGCTAGAACTATGTTAATATTGCTTGTTAATATGTTTGTAGTACTGATAGGGTATTAGTGACCAAACTAAACATAAGAACTTTTTGACAAGTTTTAATATGTAAATCACTAGTATTAGTTTTATGAGACTTTTGGGTGACTGACTTTTTTGAAACAACTTAGATCCTTGGGAAAAATTGATGGGACTTGTTGAAGGTTATTTGCTGGATACTTACTCCAGTAAAGCTTTAAATTGTACAACAAAAGGACCATAATGGTAGAAGAGATATCTGACATCATGTTTTCTTGAAGGATCAACCAAATGCTGACAGGAACTGGCTCCTATATTGGATGTTTGATCTTAATTTTCTTACAATTCACAGAATTTATTATGTTGTGTAGAAAAATAGGTTAATGGGGATGCAGGGTACATACGAATTCTTATGTTGCAGGTTCATTAGGAAAAGATAAAGGACCTACTCAGGAATACATACTGCTTCCACTACAACCTCATAGGACAAGGATTCCAATAGACTACATGGACTACATGGAGTCTGAGGATGCTCAAGATGAGGGGAGGACAAGCTATGTGGTGTTAGAAGAGAAGGAAAGTGCAGATAAGGAAGTAAGTACTGAAGCTCTGTTCGTATGTCAAAGAATGAAGGTACGACAAGAGAAAATGAAGGGTATGACAAGCAAAGATGAGGTACGACAGTACAAAAAGTTAGTTACGATAGACAAGGTGAGGTCTGCTGATCAAAATGAAGGGAAAAATTGCTACTCAACAGCTCCAACATAAATTACTTAACACTACTCCAACAATATTTGGTGGATGATGAGACCATATTCACACGTTCTTATCAAAAATGAGTCAGAATAAATTGAAAGGTAAAGAAAAAGGAGTAGAGATTAGGAATGTTGAAGATACTGAGAGACCAAGGCCTACTTCAACAAGATCAATATTGACTTTGAGACCTCTTCCCAAGATCGATCCAAAATGGATAAAGGCAAAAAAGGGATTGAAGAGGATGTGATATTGATACTGAATAGAAGAAGATATTATGAAGTTGAACGAAAATTTAAACAGCTTGTAATATGAAGAGGTGGCCAGAAAGGTTCAAGAGGAGTGGGAAGCTAAAAGGAGAAGAAAAGGTTGGCTGAGGAAGAAGCTACAAAGGTTGCACTCTCTAATGAATATGATTTCATTCAGGCAAGACTTAATTGTGACATGATATTGCTGAAAATGTTCAAGAGGAAGAGGAGAGAGAGTTGTATATTTTGAGCAGAGGAAAACCAAATTTCTTCATGACACCATTGCTGCCCAGAAGTTTATTGTCACAAAGATCTGAAGCTATCAGAAATAAACTCTTTAAGAAATTGTTAGGACCAAATGATGACATATTTAAAGATGTTGAGGCAAGAGCATTGATCTGAAGACCAAGAGTTTTGATGGAAATACAAGTTTGGATGAAAAGATAAAAGTTGATGTTAGTTTCATTTGCTATTGGTTACGATGAAGATGAAAAAATGATCAAGGAGATAGAATGATAAGTAGCTGATGCTTATAAGAAGAGAGTAAAGAAAGATGAACAGTGTCAAGGAGAAATTAAATAAGAAGAAGGAACTAGAAAGGAAAGTTGGCAAAAAGGAGAATATGACGTTAGGAAAGAAAGTTCACTTCTAAAGATGATGAAGAGCTAAGATTGTGTAATTGGTGTCAGAGCCTCGTGGCTCTCGATCTAGGATACAAGAAAACCCTAGCTTACATAGGAAGCTAACTTAATATTTTACATTAAGTTCTTGTTGTTTCATCTTTCTTTAATCTTGCATATTTAGTTTTGTAATAATAAAATCTTAGATCCAACCAGCTCAATTATAATCTTAACTAGAAAACTATTTATAGTAACTAAAGTTGTTTATGAACCACAATCTCTGAGTTCAACAGTAGTTTCAAGTTACTCCTACTTCAAAATTATGATTATTATTATTTAACCACAATTAGATTGACTAAAAAATGTAGTCAAAATGTTGAAGTAGCTTTACACTTATAACATGACATTTGAATGTAATAGGGAACAAAATTTGTATGTTTAAGTTAGTGATTTAATTGCTTCTTAACTTGCGGTCAAAGAAACCAGATAATATGTTGTTCTTGCACACACTTGGAGATTTCTCCCATTGTGTAGGTACAATCATTTATGAAGACAATCAACACAAACATGGGCTTGATTGTGCATAATATGATAATGTCATAGATATTAAAGGCTTGTTGAACCCTTACCGTTTAATAAGGAATTGTGGATTATTATTCTATAGATAACGTTTCATAAACACGATCGGAAAGGCAACTGGTTATCCATTAAAAAAAACGCAATTTCTAAAAACCATGGTCGTTCTATTCTAGTAAGTAATGAATTATGTCAATAGGTTAGATATAATATGGTGTTTGGGGGGGGGGGGGGATAAACAAAACAAAGGGGGAAAATAAATATAAAAATCTCGTAGCTCCACGAAATTTACAACATTACTCGAATTTCATTTAGTATAAAAAAAGCGCATGCTCCACTGGATTTGTCAACGAGTGTAAGTGATTTATTTCAGTAGAAAGCAATAGGGCAATTTATTAAACGTTCCTTATTCTTTTTAATTGCCTTTAAAAGTAGCATGTTACTTAGGTATTGAATAGAGTATATGAAGTTCTACTTATGTAGATGAGGGACTAGCCATTTATGCTTTCATTTAACTTTAATATAAGCATGCAATTCCTCCTTTATCATCTGTATAGCCACAAGGGTATTTAGCACTTTAAGAAATAACGTGAGTCCAAGAAAATACCTAGCAAATATGCTAGCAATTTCTTTACTCGCGGCTGTTTAAACTCATACATCATGACAAGTGCAAGATGTCATTTATTTTGGTAGCTATAGACAAAATGATCTTAGTTTACACAACATATTCTATCTATTCCAAATTATTTCAAGACCGAATAAAGGGTAATGAAAAATGTCAGTGAGTTTAAATATAATTGAGAAAAATTTCATTATAACCCTATCTTAGTTTTGTCAACTAAGGAGAACAGATAGGAGTAAGTTTGTCTTTCTAAAAAAACAAACTTTTGTTTACGAATTATGTTGCAAGCAACACAATTAATCAGAACATAAAAAGTTCAATTTTAGTATTTTTGATAATTAAATTCTTAATAGAATTAACTACCACTTAATTACTACTTAAGGACTAAGGATCCATATTGACTCCTACTTATTAACCAGAGGTCTGACAGTGGAGAAACAAGTAGTGGCAAGTGGTAAACGACGATCGTTAATTGCATAACAAACTGCAAACTTTAGGACTTATGACATTAATGAAAGTAATAATGTCAAGGAGCATGTTTAGTGCTCTCTTATGCTGGGTCTAAGGTCTGACCAAGCATTACTGGGATTAAGTGACAAGCAAGACAGTGCAAAAATGCGAGGTCTGACGAGTGAGCAAATTCGCATGTGGTTTGGATGACCTGAGGTATGACAGAAGGCCAAACCACTGCAGTTTTTGGTTGGTGGCATTGACTTCCAATTCTCACAGGATATTGCACATAATGTGTTAAAAACATGTAAAAGAGGCATGCCAAAACAATTTGTAGCACTAATTTTTATAAACCTTTTAATAATGACACTGTAGTAACATGTCATGGTTCAAGTAACTCCCATTGAACGTAAAGAAGAGAGAATAGGTCAGCGCGAAGCGTATTAAAAACTTGAATTCTTTAGAATGTTGACCACTCCACTTTAAACTTCTCTTATAGTTTGTTCTAGTGGATGAGCTGTACTTCCAGGAGGTCTATAGCGTCCAGTTTTTAATTATGAAAAACATGTTTCATAGTTTTAGGTCTTTTAATGTTACAAAACATATTTTTCCACAAAAACCACATAGCAGGTCACAATATGAATATGTATTAGGTGTAGAATAAAGGACCGGTTTAATGTCCTTACATTATTTATTAGTCCGTTATTCCCTTCGTAATCTAGAATAAACAATAAGCATGTAGGATCAATATAACAAGATAACATTATTAAAGCGAGTAAAAATATCATTCCGAGTTCTTAGAGTTTCCCCAATTGGAGAACCATAAGGACCCTCACTAGATTTTCATCAAGTGCACTAGATCACCCCATTATTCACAAATAATGTGATTGATTAGGTCTTATAGCCGGCATTTAGGAAAAATTAACTAGCAATTAAAAGATCTATTTCTCATAAAAAAAAAATATTTAGTTTCCAAAATTAAAAATATTTACAAGATCTTTTAAATACGAGTAATTAGGAAGATTTTATAATCCTAAATAAACAAATTAAAAGAAGAAACAAATATGGCTAAATTAACAATTAATTATATTCCTCTTTTAATTCTATATTAACTATTAATATGCAAGATCTAGCAATTTTCTTTATTAATTTATGGTAAAGATTTGCATATCTTTTATCATATTCTACAATAAATCAATAATAAGACAAAAATATCGCGCATATTAAAATCAAATCTAGGCGTGTAACGAGGCGTAAGATTCGATTTTTTAAGGTGTTAACCCTAGTGCAAAACGAGTTGGACTCGTGATGCCATGATGGGATTTATTAATCCAGCTAACAATTTAGCCATGAGTGGCGCGGAGGATATAGTTATGGCAGTAGGTTAACACTGATTAAATACGATGAACGTACCTTTTGCGATTATCTTGAATTAATAAGAATCGGTTAAAAATAAAACGCCCTCTTACGTTGCTTCACACAAACACGGCAAGCAAGTTATGTAAGAATTTGCTTGTCTTATCTTCTCGAAAAAGCACCAAGTGTATATCAAAAACCAACGCACGCCTTGGGTCCCTTTTGAAGTCGAACCAAATCTAACATACCCTAATTAGGGTTTATATAAAATAAAACCCTAATTCGTCACCTTTGAGGATTTACCAAATAACCACCACGAGTACCTTGATTTGTCAAGCAGGGAGATAAAGTGAAAATGGAAAACCAATAAACCTTAAAAGGGTGTTTGGTTAAATTCGGTTATGGGAAGAACCAAAAATCCCTTAGGATTTCGGTTAGGGTTTATAGGAGAGGGGATAGAGCACCAAAAATTAGGTGATTAGATAATGACTGGATTAAAGTATGGGATATGGGGTGTGTTTAAATAGCACTCAATACCCTAATCTTGTAGGAAAGATTTAGTTTATAATTACTTTAATTAAAATCAAATCTTTCTCCTTCCTTTTTCCCTCTATAGCCGGCCGCACACACACTTTTAGATACACATCATGGAGTTCGCAACAAAGGGATCATGAGGTTGGGTTTTGTCCGGTTTAGTCCATCGGTTCTATATTTAGAATATTTTAACATAATTAATTAACAACAAGTAATTAATTTAACTAACTATTTAAAATATCCATTTCGTGAAAGTAAACCATACTCTTCGTATTTAACGTGTGTGCCCCCAATAGGCTCACGTATTTCTAACGTATAACTTGCAGAACCGACTACCAAATTCCAACAAAAACAACATAATCTGCTCAAAGTTACAAATTTATCATGCAGTACAAATAAATTTGAGAGATAGAGGAAGAGTCTAATTACCGTGACTTGGGTTTTCGAAACTCAACAGTGTCGGTGAAGCTCTCCGAACTCTGGACCACGGGGTTGATATTGTGACATGGTTAGTTATTCAACATAACTGATAACTCAATCAATCAACATCTTTCTAATCCAAACAGGAATAGGAGTGCAAGAACCTGTTAGGATAAGGTCCTTTTTTGGATAAGAATTGGGATTTAAATTTGATCCTTATTTGTTCCAGGGTTTTAGCCTATGTAGATAACATGTATTCCACATCGCAATTAATATTGGTTATATAATTGATGCAGGTTCTTCTAGTTGGCGCATTGAATGATGCTCCTCATGATTGGTTAACTGAGTTGTGTGTAGTTCGGCACGATCTGAATACTAAGATTCAAGATATTATCTTGGTAAGTTATCGTAAATAAAGATAGGTTTTGTATCTTACCCGTAACAGTCTTTTTTAACTTGTTTATAGCTTGTAAACTCTTTCATTCGACTAAAATATAATAAAATAAATGTACCTTCTTTTTAGTATAATGGTAAGATTTAAAACCTACAATTCTACAAAAAAATATAATAAATATTATATATTTCACAAGAAATATCATATTTACAAAATCTAATATTACTCAAAGCCATCAACAATTTTTGGTGTAGATCACTAATACATCCTATGCGATGATAAGATAAGTTTTCTACTACATGTTCAAATATTCTTTGTTTGACATATTTTGACCCAACTCGCCTCAAATCCGCTCCATTTGGCGTTATACAATGCATAATTGTATTTTTAGACTTTGGGTGGCAGTTTCAAGCGTTCACCCATTTGACATGTTTCTAATTCAATTTAGCTTTAAAAATTGATTTGACCTGTGTAAGATCAGACACATAGCCTAACTGATCCATTCGTACGTATAAATAGGGTTGAATTTGCCCATTTCGGTGCTTGTTAATGTAATGTTGTTATCAATTTGATAGAAATACCAACTTTGATGGTAGAAATCTATATGCTTTTTAAACACTTCCACACAACGGAATTGTAGAAGTAATATTACGAAAAAAACACAAATGACAAGTAGCTAGGAAACGCACCTCATGAAGTAACCATGTTCGGCTGCAATTTCAAGCTTTTTGCTAGGAAACGCACCTCATAATGTGATTCAGCGAGCTAAAATGCTCCAACAATTTCTGAATAGCCCTTGTCTTGTATAATCAACAACACTAACATTACCAACAAAAAAACTATAATCAAAAATGATCTACGATACTAAAAAAACCAGAGTAAAAAAGGAAACAAAAAATAACCATAGTAATTCATACAAATAGGTATTTTTGGTAATTTACATATAAATTGATTATAGTTATTTTGGGTATATTACATATAAATATGCTAACCACCTAAACAACTGATTTTTTTGGAACCAATGAGCATTGAACTAAAAACACAATGATCTATATGTTATTACATAGATTCTTTTATTTATGATTGTACTTATTAGATGGATCAAATTTTGAAATGTAATGTTCCATTGCTTTAGACCGTTGGGTAATATGATCTTCATATCTAATTAATTCTATGAATGAAATTTACCAAGACCATTTTATACAAGCTATAGAGGATAACGAACTATGGATACTAAAAAAACTTTCCACTTTTGTAGTAGATTAATTTCGAACTGAAACCCATGTTTCTAAAAAACTATTTATATATGGTAAGATCTAAAGGTCATTTATCTAATTGTACATAGTAAGTCATAAACTAGGGTATACGTGTATTAATACTTATCCTCTTGCATTCATTCATTGTGAAAATCGTATTCGTCAAATCTTGTATGTCGTTAATTTTTCGTGTTCGACTCCGCCGGGTGTGTGATATTGGTGTTACATGCAACAAACGAATGTATATTCACACTATCACAACCACAAGCTATAATCACTTCAAGGTTATGTAAAATATCAACATGTGTGATTTTGCTTGTATTATAGTACATTATTAAATTATAATACGGAACAATTACTTGCCGAGTGAATGAATCCTATATTCGATATGACGATATTGATTCTGAAGACGGTCGAACAATGTATCCTCTTAAGTACTAAAACAATTCACCATTCATGACAGAGATTCCTCGACGAAATCATTATCATCTGGATCTTCTTGATACACCAGCTTACGACTTGGACGAGCTAGAATAATTTAGGACTCGTATATATAAATACAGGTCAGGGTTTTGGACTCTTATAATTTAGGATAATATTCAAATTTTGAGTTAGATAGTAACTATCCATCTTTGGAAATTATGGAGTATACCTTCTCTATAAATTATATAAGGAGTATATTTTTTCTATAACTTATATATGAAGTATATCTTAAAATTATATCTTTAGAAGTAATAAATGTAGTAGGATACATAAATCGGAAGTGATAATATTTGAATAGGTTTTGCAAATGTAAAAACAAATTGGCTAATAGAGCAGTTGGTTACTTGTTGATCTATGAATAGTAAGAGTTCAAACATTGCCATGACATATTAATTTTTTTAAAAAATTCCGAAAATAATTAATAAAATTATTTAAAAAACAAAAATTGTGAAAAAAAATGAAAATTACTAAAAAAAATGAAAATTAATAAAAATTGTTTCCATGTAGGTGCCATGTCATCGTGTGTTCCATGTCATCAACTATGTGGAAACACCTTGCTATGACATAATTAATATTTTTTTTTAAATTCCAAAAATAATTAATAAAATTATTTAAAAAACAAAAATTGTGAAAAAAAAACGAATTTACTAACAAAGAGAAAATTAATAAAATTGTTTGCATGTAGTGATGTCATCGTTTGTTCCATGTTCATAACTATGGAAAACTATGTGGCAATCCTATTAAATCTGTCTAGATAGCCCCATATATGTATATATTATATATATATATATATATATATATATATATATATATATATATATGATCAAATAAGAAGTTTTTTAAATAAGAAGGATAAGATAGTAACTTAATGCATATCTGAGATGCTCCGACTTAATTAGATGCATCTTATATATCATTAGATGGCATTTTAATGAATATAGTGTGTTTTTAGCTTTTAATTAGAAGCATATTCGTATATTAGATGCATTTCATTTTTTTCTTGTTTTTTAAAATCTTACATGATGCCAAAATCATGAAATCAATTAGCATATCTACGCATCAATTTAACGTTCTGAACTCAAATAAGTGGATCTAAATGAAAAAATGGATCAAATGCAAGTCATTGAATCTCAATGTGTGGATTTAGTCACTTTCACCACTTTTATTTTAATTTACTTCTCACTGGTCTCCTATATATATATTATATATATTTATATATATATCATAACTTTAAATAAAATAATAATATTCCATTATTATTTTCGTCTTTTTATCGGGCTAACGAGGTAAGTATAAATCAGGTCATCCTTAATACGTTCACGTTCAG
This sequence comes from Tanacetum coccineum, assembly GCA_026074375.1. Taxonomy (NCBI): domain Eukaryota; kingdom Viridiplantae; phylum Streptophyta; class Magnoliopsida; order Asterales; family Asteraceae; genus Tanacetum; species Tanacetum coccineum. The sequence goes on along the minus strand of BQNB010007630.1, from coordinate 74,261 downwards.
TCGCTCTTTATTGCCCTTCGTGTCACAAAGTCATCTTTTACCCTCTTTAGTAGCTTGACAAACCGTTCCTTTCAGCTATTTTCGAAGTGACATATTTCATAAAATTTCGACATGACCCGTTCGTTTGTAAAAGGTTTCCAAGGTTTCCAAACCTTAATTTCTAGTACTTTCCATTACTATCCAAAGTGAAATCTTAAAATTTTCAAAAGTCTTGTTTCAGCGCGATTATCAAGGTGAAAAATTTACAAGATAACGTTAACTATATCAATATTATTCATAATTCCATTATCGTTTTTAGTCATCCAAACAATCAACTTTTCCCTTCTCGGGCCCGAAAGCCCAATGCTAATCCAATACAACTTATCCTTAAATCCAATCCGAGACTATTAATTCTTTTAATTTGGTATTGCGGCCTTATCGGCCATTAGGTTTTAATTAAGCCGCTTTAAGTAGTCAAAAATCTTTTTATAATTTCAATAATTCATAAGCCCAAGTCCATTCGGCTTAGCTAATTAAGTCGAACCAGATTAAGGTCATAGTCAAAATCGCCTTCGACTCAAATATAAACGAGAAAACATGCTATAAGCCATTTATATTATTATATATATATATGTATATATATAAGTCAAACCAACGGTTGTAAATAAGCCGAGACCAAAACAAGTCAAAACCACAATAGCCAAATAGGCTAATAAGCCAAAAATACCAATATTAATAGGCTCACAAATGAGCATATTCAATAAGCCAGAAATCAAGTGGGCCGAGCCCACGTCTTCTTGCTGGGTCGAGAGCAACCCAAGCCCAAACCACAACATCGGTTGGGCCGAGCCCGAACTGAAACAAACCAAATGTGGGCCGAGCTCACTCCTGCTTCGGACCAAATAACATCACAACAACCCTCAGGCTGGTTGGGTCAAGCCCTTTTCGAAACCCAAGAACAAATAAGCAGAAACATTTTGGGTCGAGCCCAAAACTAAGGGTCGAGCCAAAACCTAAGTTGGTTGGGCGAGACACACGAACCCCTTTATTGGGCCGCTCATCCAAAAACCTTCCGTTGGGCCGAGCCCATACCGAAACCAAACAACCAAATAAGCTATTAAGCTTATTAATAAACGAAATTTCAAAATAAGCCCAAAATAAGCATTTTGCTAAAAATGTTATTTTACCACGACAACAAATATTAATTTGCTTGTGCCTTTTTGATCAATCCGAGCGAACAAACACACTTTTCATACATTTTTTCGTTTCATGATTCTATTTTTTAACAACAATCACTTGTACAAATAGCATTTTATAACACCTATAATAAGCGTAAAAGTTCGACTTAAAATAAAATTTAGAAAACTTACAACTTGGAGGCTCTTGGTTCGGTTTTGACGCGAAAGAGGAAATCCAAACACCTTTTTCTATATCCTGAGACTACAAACTATCAACCCACTAATGATCCTTAACTCGTGTTCTTGTTAAAACTTGAAAAATGAAATGTTTCTTGCCTTGTGGTTTGCGTCTGAATGTTCAAAGAAAGAAAGAGAGAAAATGTTTTGTGTTTTCAAATTTAGTATGGTGCATGAATGAGATGGTGGATGGAATATATGTACCATGCACCAACACCTTAGCTAAAAAATTGCCTTCTTGTTCCCCTCTTTGTCCCATACACGTCCAAGCATCCAAGGGAGCTCGGGGGTGGTCGTTTTATCTCACCTTCACTTAAAACTCCAACGTTGACTAATTTAAAAGGTCTCCAAACTTAGTTAGTTATTTTTATGTAGTTTAAATTACTTTTCCATAACATTAGGTTTTCCACTTGACATTACTTTCGATTTATAATCTCAAAGTTTCTATCGAGTCGTTGTCGGCCGTGTCGGGATAAATAAACAAATTTTACAAAACTAACCAAACCTACTCACATGTTTTTAAAAGTATTCTCAACCAAAAATATGACTTTGACAATTTTACTTTTCAAAACTTTCACCTTGTGTCATTTAGAATTTAGAAAACCCGTTTTTGATAACTTTTAAATCTCACTCAACGACTTAGTTTTAGAAACAATTATTCAAAACTCTGAATTTGTTTACAAAAAAACACATTTTACCACACTTTCACTAACTTAAAAAAGTCTCAGACTGATGTTGTGTGAGGGTATGCGCTGCGTGACAATTTTCGCGGAACACTGAAAACCTCCGGGACTGTTAAAAATACTAATACCCCTCCGAAAAGGAAAAGACGAATCAAAGTGATTCTCTTACGGAATCAAACTCCTTCAAAGGTTACAGTACCTTTTTTTTCGCGAAATCGGGCAACCGACAGTTCAATTTCAGCTTTCACCAACGAACCTAACAAAGTCAAAAAGACTCGACTCTATAAATGGAATATATATTTTAGGATACTTAGACCCAGGAAAAATTACCGGTTATTATAGTCTAACCCCCTTAAAGGAATTTCACCCTGAAATTCAACTCAAACCATCCATCACAACTGACAGGAATTTATCCTCGACAAACACATAGTTGTTAACCAACTAGTCTTTTCAAGGAGGTCCTCTTCCGATTCCTCTAAGGAATAATGTTCCAAAACTCAATCCTTGCATTTTCTCACGTTTAACCTAGATCCGCTCACACAAAACGATAGTCTTTCCTACTATCCTCCTAATTTCACATTGTTCCCAAAACTTGGGTCATATAGTCTCAGTCGGGTGTCTGGATACAGTCTAGTCCTCGACATGACAACTAATCTCCATACACTTTGGCCTTGCCAAAATCCCGGGTTACTCAAATCAATGGGATTAAACCTTACAGGGGGATGTGCCCTACACCAAATGACTCAACATTTCCTTTCGCAATTTCCTTACGACTTTTATACTATTTTACTTTCAAAACTCTCCAAAACACCTTCCACTCAAAAAAATAAATAAGAGTAATCTAAGTCTCACCTTACTTAGATAAGCCATGTCATCTTTCAAAATTCCTAAGATTCCTTTACCAACATTTAGTCAATCCCTTATACGAAACGCTAAGTCGATCAAACCATTTAGGCTATTTTCTAGGTAACCCATAGATCATCGATGCTCCCTTTGCCATAAAAATATGGTGATTTCACAAGAATTTCCCAAGAACACTTTATTATATTCAAAGTAGAATCCGGAACTATGAACACATCGACTATAGATCGAATAAACACTACAATGATGCTTCTTAATGGATCAAAATCTAGAAATGGTGATGAACATCAACCAAAACTATCCAACTTCTTCAAGAACTTTGATTATAACGGTGGTGGTCGATGGTGGTGATGGTGGTTGAAGGGTGGTGATGGAGGAGAGGTTTTGCAAGCCTTTAGCCTAAAAAATAACCCTCTTAAAGGTTCCAAACGAATGGATGGTTGTAGTGAAGGGTGTGATGGCTCTGAGAGCCATCAGAGGGCTTTATATAGGCTTTTTGAGGCAAAATGCTCGAATTAGGCAAGTGCGCCACACTTGGTACGTTAATGCACTTAGCATTAGATTCTTCCACCGACTCAAAAGTGCGCCGCATTTAGGGCAGGTGCGCCGCACTTGGGATTTTTCAGCTCTTGGACCAAAAATAAAAGTTGTTAGATAATTGAGTTTTTCGTGGCGTTGAATATACTAAAACGGAGTTCGTATGGGACGAGTTATGGAAATACAGTGAACAGGTGTCAGGAAGCATTTAGCTTTAGTTATTTCTTCGTTTAAGCTTCAATTCTTCGTGTAGTCTTCCATGACACGTACTTAGAACATATAATAGTAAATATACTCTATTTTATACCAAAAGTTATTATTATTAATCACTTTATATATATAAAAGCATTGATAACGCGTATAAAAACATGTGTAATTTGAGCGTTATTAAATCCCTCCACACTTAAACTTTGCTCAACTCAAGAAAAACTAAGAAAAGAAATTTTAAGAAACAAGGTCCTAGGTGACAAGACAAGGAAAATTTTTAAATTTAGATTTTTTTTTAAACTTTATTTAAAAACAATTATTAAGGTGTGGAAAAATTAGAAATATTTTGGTTTTTTTATAAATAATCGCCAAATGGCACAAGCCCCCCCCCCCCCCAAAAAAAAAATACTTAAGGGTCTTGCTTGTCTCAAGCAATAATAAGGAAAAAATAATAAGCTTTACAAAACAAATTTAGACAATACATATTTTTGGATTTTTGATATTTGAAAACAGAGATGTTTGACAATACCCAATGATCTTCAAGATGTTGTAACATGACTAAGCACCTCACGAATAAGGAAAAGTATAATTCACTCAAACACTCGTATGTGATGTAATAGAGAGTAAAAGGGAAATCAACTCATTGCTCAGACATGATTATTTATTTTACCTTGGCTTGTACAAGAAACAACAAAGTCTGATGGGCATAAAGCACAGGTATAATTATCATAAGAGGGTTTTATTCGGGTTCGTAATGTTAGGATACGGATAGTAATGGGATGGATAAGGTTTGGGAAATTTATACTAAAGGTGGTCTAGGTATGGGGGTGATTTATTGGTGTTGGTTTTATAGTATAATGTCGACAAGTCAAGAAACAATGTGCTAGTTACGACAATCCACCAGCCCGGAGGTATCGAACATTCAACCTATTCTTGATCAAAAATAAACTGGCACCAAATAATAAGTAATAGTCGCAGCGCCTATAACAATCAACTCTTATTCATCACTTTTTTCTTTCTTTCTTTTTGATTTTTTTCTTTTTTTTTCAATTTTTTTTTTTTCATTTTTATTTTTCATACACTGAAAAATTCCCACACTTGAGATAAGAACACACCATAAAGAAAAACGAAAACGAAGCAGGCCTTCTTCCTCTTCATTGAAACGACACAACAATCATAACAAGGTGCGAACAAACTATCAGCAAAAATCAACCAATCATACCGAGCAAGTAGCAACCAACCGTAGAGACTTTTGATGGAGGGTTAAGGTTTAGGCTAGAGGTTATATATTTTTGGATTTTTTTTTGTTTAGTGGATGGGATAATTTATTTGTGATATTTGTGCTTCCTCTTTATCAATTAAAAAATACTACATCAGCGAAGTGATCTCACGCTGTCTCGTATGCATTTTCAAGCACAATTTATAGAATCAATAAATCACCAGACACACGCATAATCAAAGGAATTGAGCATAAATTACGTAAGCTATATACAGGCTCAAAATCCTCACATATTTATAGATGGTTATAAATGCGCATGTAACGTTATCGATCCTGAGGTCGGATTGCTTTGGGACCATCTCTGGTTTCAAACTTTATTTTATTAACGATGTTTTATTTAATCAGATTATCATAAGTGCAAAAAGTGTAAAATAATTTTAGACTTTTAGATTATTAAGGGCAAACAAAATTTATACTTTAATAATTAGTCTAATTTTTCTAATTTATTTTCCCCCCACACTTAAGTTGAGCAATATGCGTAATCAGTAAATAACTTAAAAGTGGCAGAATGGGAAAAATAAATATAAGAGAAACGAGACTTCCCGGGGATCATAAGTTCTTGCTGGACTTCGAAAGTTGGGCGAAAACAGATGTTGTATGTGTATTCGACACATGTAATATTAATACCTAGATTATATCGGCCCCCAAATAATACTACCACCAATCCAAGCTCCACTTGTTTATTATATCTGCAAAATAGACAACTACAAAAAACGTAAAATATAAAAGCGCACTTTCTTAGGCAACACGATTGCATTTAGCGTATGCAACAAGCCTTTAAACACCTCGGTGTCCCGGGTGGGCGAGTTATAGTCTCGTGAGGGTTTTCAGCGAACACACCCACAAAGTTCGTTAAATTACTTTCTTTATATGTATAATTTATATATATATATATATATATATATATATATATTTTATATTAATATTATATATATAGTATATATATATATATTTATATATATATATATATATATATTATATATATAATATATATAGGGGACGTTCTTTGCCAGAATACTTTTTGTAAAGACTAAGAACACTTTTGGACCAATAGGAATTTAATATAATAAATTAATTTTATTTTAAATTGAAAGGGTATAATAGTAAAATGCATTTTTACCTTCTTTTTAAATTTTCTTGATTAAAAAACGTTTTTATACACCCTTTAATTTTTAGAATTAAAAAAATAATAATTTTTTTTAATTCTATATTTTTTTCAGCATGCATATTTTCAAAAAAAACGAGTGCATATATGTTTTTTATATTGTTAATTTCATTGTTTTAGTCGATATTTTTTTGCTTATAATGGTAATTGCACATATGTTTCTGTGTTATTTGTAATCTTTAAACTTTATAACCAAAAACTAAAAACATCTACATGTAATCAAAATTAAACAAATCAGAATAAAAATCATTTTTTTTTTGATATTAATTAAATACAATTTCAAACAAAAAATATTATCAAAATCATTACAACATATATGCACGTCTTCTAAAAACATATATGCACGCCTTTCGAGAAACATATTTGCCACGCTCCCCCCCAGTTTTAAAAACAAAATGATTCGTAAAATCATCTGTGCAATCATTTCTTTATTAGGATTGAGCCATCTACATATATGCCCGTCTTCCAAAAACATATGTGTGCACTCTTCAAAGAACATATGAGTACCCTTCTAAAAACATATATGCACGCTGCGCTTTTTCGTCAAATTAATTAAAAACATGTGTTCGGCCTTCAAGGGGGGGGGGGGGGGGGGGGGGGGTGGGTGGGGGGGGGGGACCCCCCAATTGCTGCACGTGCAAACCAAAAAATTATATTAAACGTAACCAACTAAAACAAATAATTATCCATACAAAAACCATCTCAATCTTTTAACATTTCCTCCAATGCACAAACAACAAGAAGGTATTGTTTATAATATGTACCCTGTAATAGACCAACAAGTTGCTTCATTAAACTTCTTCCTGCTGATATAGCTTTTTCATTTGTATGACAAGTAACAATTTACAGCTAGGATATTATAAAACAAAAAGGAGATGATAGATCATATAATCAACATATTTCCCAGTTCACATAACCGATCATAATCAAAAATGGATTACCAATAGCATCAGCGCATAAAAGAATTTCAGACAAATGTTCCACATTTAGGAGGATAGGTACTATATCAACATATTTACCCCAATATTTGAATAGTAAAGAGACAAGTTTTGTTTTTTGTTTTTTGAATTTGCCAACCCGTTAACTTTTCATTAGTATTCACTTTTTATATTTTATATATCCCTTTTATTGTCATCTTTCCCACTCAAATTTCAGAGAGATGAACATGAACACAACTATTGGCAAAAATAGTGAGATTCTTTAAATCAATTTAAAAGAAAATCAAAATAAGTACCTGATTTATGCCCTCGTCATCTATAAACTACAAACAAAAACCTCATACACGATATATGCCTCGTATCGTATACAAAACCACGTGTCATAATACAACAATCACATCTTTTTGTTTAGATCAAAACAAGTACATGATTTTGCCTCGACATTTATAAACACGTGTTTTCAGCGGCGCCAACAATAACATCGATCACCACGTGTCTTCATACAAAAACCTCATACACGAATAAATGCCCTCGTCATCTATAAACTACAAACAACCTCCGTTCGGCAAATCTCTATCAAATTTTTTAAAAACAGTACAACACAAAGATTAATTTTTGAATCGGTTGGGAAGATTTTTTATGAGTTTTGATTGGTTGTTTGTTAACAGTACATATCTGGGTTTAGTTTTTCTTCTAAAAAACGTAAGGATTTATAGAAGGAAGAAGATGACTCTTTTTCTTTTTGTTTGACTTGTTTGATGATGAAACTGGGTTTGTTTTTTTTGTGATAAGATTTTTTTTATTGTGACGTGTTTGGATTGGATCTGGTTTATAGTACACATGATTTGTGTTTGTATGGGTGGAGGTTAAAGGTTGAGGGATAATGATTGTGGAAGGTTGAGGAGGGGTAATATTTAAGGAGATGATGCATATGATCTTTTGACCTACATAATCATGGGATTTGGTATTTAGTTTGAGCAGTTTTTTTTAAATAAGTATTGTAAAATTCCATTAGTGCCCTTTTGCTGTTTGAAATTAATTTTTAAAATTTTGATTTAATTACAATTATGCCATACATCATCTTAGCCATTGATTAATTTATCCAATAGTTTAAATTTGGTTCTGTAGGTTCTGTACAAAAAAATGATTCTGCAAAGAAAAATGCACTCTTATATATTATATATATATTATATATCTTTATATAGTATAGTATCATTACTTAGTAACATAACCGACGACGGGCGGGTACGTTCAATGTTTTTTTAGACAATGTTGTCGTCAGTTATAATGGTTGTTGTGTTTGTGTAAAACATGAATCTTCATTCTCTTTTTCATTTGATTCTAGAAGTGTGACATTTAGCTGTCTGTGTGAGTATATTGTCTTTGTGTAAAGCAAACACCCTTTGTTAGTGTCTGGTGGCTTTAGTTATTGTAATTTGTCAATTTTAACACTTGAAATATGGGTGGTGTAGTTAATATAAAATTGCTAAATAATTATAAACACAACCATTACGCCCGATGGGCAGGCTTGTTTTGTGAATATCGTTTAAAAAAATTATAAGTATTTAAAAAAACCAAAAAAAAAGATTTAATCATACCATAAACTACAGAATCATTTATTGATGCATTAACAGCGAAAGAATGTAAACTAAATGTTTTATCATAATGATACCCCTTTCTGGTTTCCTTGGGTAGGGTTCAGGAATCATGTAAGTTGTGAAAATTCACATAATTGATCTTTAGGATCTTGGTTTTTGTGACGTAAGTTTAGAATGATCAAATAATTGATACGTATGAGATCCACCCACTTTGGTACCAATGTCCTTATAAACATGTTGCACAGCCAAGTAATAACCTATAATGGTAGTATTAACTCCAAAATCAAAACTTTGAATACTAAAAGCATAAGTTAGTATAACTTCAAGTCAATCTTTAGTGATCAAGAACAAACCTCAACCACAAGTAACTAAAAATGAGCGTTCATATTAGAGTCAGGCAATTTAAAGGGTATACATGTATAATACCTTGGCCTCTTTTCTTTCTTTCATTGTGTAAGTTCTCTGTGTTCCCTGTTTGTCCGAAGGCAAAATTGGTGCAATTGGAAACCTTCTAATACTTCATTTAAAATTTTGAAATAACAATAAAAGAGGTATTTGGCGAAAAGAAATAGGTTTTTTTTTCAAACGGATAAACCTCACTATCTTAAAACATGTTGTCTTCTAGTTTTGTCAGTTGTGATAACTTGCATGTTGATCTTTTCCTATGGGCAACGAACTCGATCCCCTTGCTATCTGAGCTCAAGCGTGTATGATTAAAAACTCGTTAAGTATCAAGTCAAGCTCAAAGCTTACCTTATTATTTTCACGCCAAGTCAGGCCCTGTCATGTTGAGCTCAGGTTGACTCGATTACCTCTATCCTAAGTCAAGTTTAAAAACATGATATTGAATACAAAAACATGTAACTTTGTATCTTTTTGCTCAATGAAATCATATATTGGTTTATCTCACAAACAAAAATATATAAGGCTAAGTAACGATATGAATAATTCGGTCGTGATATGATGAGTTTTGTCTTAACAGTAACTCTAGCCTCTAGTGGCTGTGTTTATTGACCACACAAAAAACAAAAATGTCATGGATAGAGTGTTGTACCTTTACCCACTTTGAGATGATCTTCCCTCACCACTTTAGGTGATCCTGGTCAAATTCAACATAATAAGTATATGTTTTTGTCTCATAAACACAAACTTAGAGCCATATTAACAAAATGATAGCAGGTTTTTTTTGGATTCGTGTGCTTGTGTACTCATTTTGATAAAGCGGTTACTTCATTACTTTACCTTTGGAGAAGTTAAGGGTAAAAGTTGGTTGATCAGCACCAAGATAGTTGATATGAAAGATAAGCTCATCAGGCAAGTCTTGTTCATCCAAATCACCCACCTAATTTTGGCATACACACGACCATTCTTGGAGTTGTGACCATAACGTTTATACTCTTAAACCAATGGCGAAAACGAAAATTCCATTCCAATTTGAGTAAAAAAATGGTGTGATACAAACCCAATTGTCTGCTTCTACCTGAGTTGGTTTCCCATTACATTCCATAACAAATGGCATAAGAAAGAAATAGTAAATAAGATAAAAATTAAACAATAACCTATGAATGACGATAGTGAATATGAGGATACCTTTTTCTGCATTTTTTCAACTAGGGTATTTAGAACTAACGTCTTTATACTCAAGTGCGGGTCGAACCAACATAGCAGCAACAAGATGGTGTTCTTGACATCTCTACAGCCTATTCTAGGGCCGATGACATATCTGACTTCACTTAACTGTATTCCTTCAACTCTACTAATTATCTCGCAAATTTCTCCCAGCAAACCTTATAAAAGTAATAAGAAAAGCTAGAAACATGAACCTTTCGGTCTTTAGTATGTAACAAAAATGAACATTTTGCTTACTTGAACATTGGCTCCAGTGACAATGTTAGGTTTGTCATAAGGTTTACCAGCAGCTATCATTTTGTTTTGCTAGCTTCTTCAGAGAAGCAAGTCTAGTAGCGAATTGCCTAGGATGGTACAGTTCAACCCCAACGGCTGTATCAGAGTCCATAAGTGGTGCATTAAAGGTGTGTGTCATATTTAACAACAATTTCTGATTCATTTTAACATAAAATTCAATGGAACCAAAGAAACAAACATGTAAATGTTTCATAACATGTCATAACATTTACAAACAATCAGAAAAATTAATGTTTACGTGAAGGGTTCGGGTTGGGTCTTTTTACATTTGATTTAGTATCATTTTAGTAATCACATATCACATGATATATATTTTTAAGGGACAATTAATATATAATCACTACTAACTTGCTTGAACTAATGGTTTTTCTTTAATTTTAAAATGGAACCAAGTAATTAAATGCTGGATCTTAACTATCATAGTTATAGCTTGAGCTCTCTGAGTGGCTAGAAATTGTGGGTCTGATTAATTTGTTCTCAAGATACAAATTTAGGAATATCTAAATAAAGTTTAGCTTAAACTATTATTGGTATTGGATATATCAGTCTAAAATTTTCATTAGCAATTTACTTTCTTTTGGGAACTTGTGGATTAGTAAATTACTAAGTGTCTAATAAAACATGCAAGACACGAGTGTACCTAAGAAATAAATCAATGATTTTAGTTATACATGTATGAAAAGTGAATACTGAAGTTAAAGAAGCTAACAGAACATACTATGTTACCCAACATGCTTAATTTCAGGATGGGAAAACACATGCAGCTGGGATGTGAGATGATTTAGAACATATATTTCCAGGACATTGCTCAACAACTATGTAAAATGAATTATTTGCAAGTCAGATCGATATCAATAGTGCAATGATTCAATGAAAAGTAACACAAGGGGTCACTGAAATTCATGGGCACTTGCTGCCTGAGCAAGCTCATTTTTTCCATTAGCTATTTTACCAATGAAAAAGGAAGGTACCTAAACAGCCAAACTTATGTCACAGGCGACCAGCTGTTGGTGATGATTAAATGCTTAAGGATAAGAGATTAAGGCACAACTTTCTTTCGGATTCATAACGGCATGCTTATCAACTGGAATAAACCCCGTGTGTTATCCACATTGACTATAATAGGAACCTATTAGATTTTTTATATGACGTATTTTATTCTTAGTGCCTTAGATCTAGTAGCCTATTAATAGGTTACTTTACATTTTCAAAACGCGACTTTTGTAAAATGGAGCCTGGCTGTTGCAATGAGAGCAACATAACCTGTAGTAATTAGCAAAGAAACGCTAAGATGCATAAGTTAAGTAGCTACAAAGATAAAATTCAATCAAAACGTGACAAAATAACTTTGGGTGATGATGGTATATTAAATTGCACTGTTGATGCATTGATGTCATTCACGCCAACAGGAAAAAGGGATGAGGCAAAAACCTTTAATGGCAAGGGTCAAATTAGGCATCAATGATCTAAAGCTTCTCACAAATGTCACCTGTGAGACTAAGAAGAACGCACATCATATAAGTGTAATTGTTTATTTTATGCATACACAAATTTCTACAAAAACCCTGTACTCTTAACCTTGACGACTAAAGTCCTGGGATTATATATCAAATACTGAAAAGGCTCACTGCATTGAATAAACAAAATACATATACTGCAAAACAAAAATCATATCAAATAGATTTCCCACGAGTCTTGTTTCTCTGAGTTTAATTGATTATGAGATAGTAATCAATGGTTGTTGTTAAATGTATATACTATTCTTACGATTGGATATAGTTGCAGATTCTTGGCTGACTGAAAGTCGTTGATGATGGTGACGAACTTGTGCCTGTTGTACATGGGTGCGGTTCCTCATCTGCTGATACCGAGTTGATTTACCTTTGGTGTGGCGAATATCTGTATCACCTGCATTGAGACATGTGTCAGAGTTAATAATGTATACATAAGGCGTGGTTACAGAGAATACGTAGTTAACGTACATTGTAATGAACATTTGGGCTCAGTAGGCCTCATGACTGATACAATAGAATGTTGATGCACCACATGATTGCTGTCTGGATTTGGTGCCTTTGCAAGGAGACGGAGTAATGTATTCAGCAAATGGGATGGCCCCATTGTTAACCGGAAAGTGGTCGAACTCATGAGGACATAAATATTATTGTTTACTGTTGTGTTCAACTTCAGACGCTACATATCCAGGAAAGGAAAAAAGTTAGTAAACACACACTTGTGGCAAAATGAAAGTGACGAAGAGGATGCTTACATGTTGATCCATCAATGTGAGAATCATGCTACTGTGTATCATGGAGTTCATTTACTTTTCTATATACTTATTAGAAGACTGGAGAAGAGAACTTTCTTCTCCTTTCCTTCCTTACTACTTCTCTATGGAGTTCGTTTACTTTTATGTTTAATCAAGTATCCATTGTTAATAGAATACCCAACTCTATCTGTAATAAGAATGAGTATTAAACCAAATGAGAAAAAATTTACACCTTTGAATGATTGGTTTTCGTCAAGGAGTAGAGGTATGCACCAAAGTGACAAGGATTTATATAGTTTTATAAAATTTTAAATGATAAATAAAAAGGTTCGAACATACAATCTCTAACAAAAGGTAATCTTCATCCTCTTGCAGGTCCGCAGCACAATGTGAATCAGTTTCAACTGAAATCTATAATGAGTTTAGCATCCTTGTTACTGTTAAGTTTGCCTCCAAATTCTTGCTAGCAATTGCTTCCATATGCAGTTTTCGTAAAATATTTGAAGTTTAGAAAAAGCTGCTAAAACGGATAATCCTTCCTCCTTTGCGGTAGCGGCAAAAAGTGAATCATGTTCTCAACTGAATCCATAATAAGTTAGAAATCCTTATTAATGTATCAGGTGTCGCCTCCAAATTTCTGATAGGAATTGCTTCCTTATGCAGTTTGTTAATCATTAAACGTTTAGATAAATGCCCTATCATTACAAAGCTAACATAGGAAAAACAATGTCCTTGCTTGATTGCTACTAATAGTTTTATATATTTCGCCATTAAAGTAAAAAGAACAATGAACAGAGAATGAAAAATGCATATTTACACGTTCCCCTTGACAATACATGGAATTCCTTAGGGGAGTTATGTAGTTCTTGACCTGAGGATAGGGGCAAGAAGCAAATAGAAATGGACATGTCTAAGCCTGAAAGAAAAAAAAGATATTAGTGTTTATGATGAATAACGAATGATGAATAGGTTTTTGAAGATATGTAAACTTTTGGTATCCTCAACGAATTAAAAAGACCTTATACGGCGGCAATTTGGATGCATATTAATGGATTTCTTGATGCAAATAGCACAACATATGAAGTCATGAGGGACGTTGCAAGCGATATTTCTACTTTTTTAATTACCCAATCACGGTATAAGGTTTTCCCCGCTTCGTGTCAAGAATTTATGTCTCCAATAGCGAAAGTAGATAAATGGATTCAGAGTATAAAAAAAATTTCAAGGCTCAACAGGTTTAGGCTCCAAATGAAGTCTGACATAAATTGTAAAAAAAGGAAAAAAACATAGTATATTTCAAGGGATACAAATGATAAGTATTACACACTCCATTTGATTCTACAACCCATGAAGATTTTGGTTTAATTTTTTACATTGCATGCTGTCACAAGTATGAAGCATATACAAAATAAAATTCATTTCAACTAAAAGAGAGTTAACATTTGAAATTTACATATAAGTGTTGTTTCTCTTCAAACTATGCAAACCATTTTCTTTATCAGATTATGTTTGTTAATATTTATTATATGTGAATGCAGAGAAAGTAAAAAGTATTTGTTTGTTTAATCTGTCTATAAGGTGTATGAAAACCTTAAAATCTATAAGTTGGTAATGGGCCAAAGAGTAAATAATGATCAAAACCATAACATTGCATAGATTTCAAGGTCTGATACTCCTTATAAACAGATTAAACAAAAAAAACGTTTATTCTATCCATATTCAAACTAATGAGGAGAACACTTATCTTGCTACATAAGTAGAGTTTTCCATTAGAGTAAAGATAAGCATTAGTGGATCCAGACCGTGCATGTTTTGTTGAACGAACACAAGTTAGATTAGTAGAAACAAATAGATGAGTATAATAACAGATACAATGCATGATTTAAATTTGCTATAGTTGAATATGAATTAAACATACCGATCCGTGTTAATTTATGATTTTTTGCCATGGTCGTGTTTATGTGGGTATATCTACGAAAAAGATATGTTTTCTTGATTAAAAGTCAATATTTGGATGATAGAGAGTCTCTTTTGATTTATATTTTGAAAAAAATTATTCATTTAGGAGTTATATCTGGAATATGTTTGAAAATTAAAAGATATCAACATGGTTTTTTTTAGAATATATTATTGTAGTTTTGGATTATAAAACACAAATAGTGGTTGCTCAATTGTTAACCTTGTTGCATGTTAACAAATCGGTCATGAGTTAAACCTTGCCATTATAAATTTTTACATCATAATTTCCGAAAATTTTATTAAAATTTATTTGAATGGGGTGCCATGTCATCATTGAGGTGGCGTGAGTCACTATTTCTATTAATCCAGTATTATTTAGCCCCATATATATGTTTTTATATTATATATATATAGTATATTATATATATATATTATATATATATACACTATATACATATATAGTGCGCGTTTATTGTTGGTGTATAGCTTAAAATAGATTACGAGATGTACAATTGTGGACCATTAGATCAATCATTTTAGATGAGATTCAAATTTAGTTGGATGAATGGCATGATCGTAAATATAAAGAAAAACCAATGCATAGTCTACTTGCAAAATTCATTGCAAATTGGCGTACGTTATTTTTCCTCCATAGAATCTGCTACTTTTTTTTCTTAGTTTCTTTGATTTTTTTTAATTTTCTTTCACATGGTATTTTTTAACTTTAAAACAATCAGAAAGTGCTACCCCATTTTATAATCCTCAACACTCGCACCATTGAATCATTGAACTTATAATGCTTATTTTCATCCTTTTGGATATCAACTTTTTTTAACATATACACGCCGATGCGGATGCATGCGGTTATTAGTGATGCCACCAAACTTTATTTCATATAAAGGTCGTTTTTACTATACACAGTAAAACCATACCTAATACACAAAAACACAATGATTATCTGATGACAGCAAAACATAAACAAAAATGGTTTGACACAACAACTCGAAATCAGAAAATTAATGGAATCTATTTCAATCGCTTGCACCACGAACCGAATCGCTTGACGACTAACTGAAAAACCAGGTTGACACACAAACTCGAAAGCGAAATTAGTTAGATCTACTTCCCAAATCGCTTGAACTATAGCATTTCGACAGATACGTATTTCACCAAATACTACATGTTTGTATTATTTAAAAAAGCAATAATTTTCTCTGCGTTGACCTAATTTAGTTTTTATTTGTTTTTTTATTATATTGTGACATTATTTCTTATTTTTAGTTGTCGATAATAATAGTAAAATCTGTTTTTTTATATATCATGAACACTTTAGTTTAGTGACCGTGTCTTTTTATTTTTTGTTTCGTGTTGACACATTATTAGTGCACATTCTTTTATTTTATTTATATATTAGTGACACATTTTCTTTAATTTCTTTTTGATGCCACTTTATGAGTGACCCTATTCTTTTACTTTATTTGATTTTTTTATATTTAGTGACTCATTTTCTTTGTTTACTTTGTTTTGGTGACACATTTTATTATTTTCTTTGTTTCTTTATATAATTAGTAACCATTGTTTTTTTATTTGTTTTTTATATATTAGTTGAACAATATCCGGTTTCTATTTGTTTTACTACTTATAGTGACTATAAGAAGCCTCGTGTCGTACATGGTAACATATTTTTTGGGTGCCACTTCAGGATAACACAACACAACCCATCCCTTAATCATAACACCCAATAACACATCCACTCCTTATTTTCATAAACCCCTAACAATTATTTAGTATTTTAACAAATAACTATTTCATTATAATTAAACATACATAATTACATTAAAAAACAAAACATTACGAAATTAAAAAAAATAATTAACGAAATTAAAAAAAAACATTCGAAATTAAAAAAAAACATTACGAAATAAAAAAACATTACAAAAAAAATAATTACGAAATTAATAAAAAAACTTACGTCTTCGTCTTCGTCGTCCTCGTCACCCAAATCATTTTTCATTTTGTTTTTGATCAATTTTTTTTTGCTTCTTGATCAATAAGCGTGTTTCGTCAAATCCTTGGTGCTAGTAACTAGAGACCTCAAACTCCTCCCAACGCATTAGTGTGCGGTCTTTTTCGGCTTGAGCTTCGAAAGCCTTTCGCGGCTTCTCCGTTTCAGAGGAAGTCCTGCTCATTAAGTCCCCGAATTGGGCCGGACGCGTTACTTCCACGGTGCTCGCCGTTGCGTCGGATTTGCTTTCTTGGGGGCCGTTGTTTGCGGGGCGACGTGGTCGTGCATCGTGACGAATAGATCCTCATGGGCTAGCCCCGGGGGAGTCTCCGGTTTAAGTAAATCTTGTTCGGTGCGTCCCATTTCTGGTGGAATCTCAAAACGACCAACGTCTTACTTGAGAAAACGCGACCTCTATGCTCCGTCCGGTAAATATTTGAGCCCGTTTAAATAATCCACATCGTTTTCGCCACTTTTCCCCAAAAGTTTGGCCGTTTGTACGCGGCGTTGAACTTTTTGCAATTGGCAATTCAACGTATGCATTTATAGTCAACATATCTTCATACGTTTGATAATTTTTTCGAATTGTACTCGTTCAAAACCCGATACCCAAAACGTGTCATGTTTTGTGACCTTCGACATTATTATCTTCGGCAACGGCCAGTAAATGTGGCAAGCAATTCTTCTTTCGACCGGTAGCCACGGCCCTGTGCTACCGGCTCGTGGGCCGTCTTCAACATTTTTTCCTTCGGGCTTTAGTTTTCTTGCGACGCCTTTTTTTGACGAAATCGACTTGATGAGGTGAGTGAGTGTTTGGGAATATTCTGAGGGGAATGTGGTTGGGTTTTGGTTGTAGATATATAAATCACGGTTTAGGATTTGTGATTTTGGCCATCGGAATAACAGCTTTTTGTTGTTCTTGTTGTATTGTTGAACCTGTTCCGGCGTCCTAATCCGGTGAGGAGATTCATGAAATGTTGTTGGGACTTCAGACATTTTTTTTTAATGCTAAAAAGATGTATGGTTTGTATTGGAAAGAGTGGGTGAATTGTATGTGATTTTGTATTTGGTAATGTGTTGTATTATAGTGAGGTTGAGTGAGGGGTGTAAAAATGATTTTTTTTTATAATTAGCCGTTTTAGGGGGTCAAATGAAGAACATTTAAATTTTTTATTTTTCTTTTTATAGAATACTAGGTTAGGGGTAAAATGAAACATTATCAAAAATTGGATGGAAAAGAGTAAATTTAACATTCTAGCGTCTAGGGGGGTTAAAATATTTTTTTTTTTTTTTAAAAAACCACCCCAACGAGCATTGGGCGGCCAACGCCGAAATCCAACGCGTGGGGACGCTGGTATTGGGGGGTGTTGTAAGCCGGACAACGCCGGCCCACCTCTAATTTCCATCCACCCCACTATACACCCCAATCATCCCCACACTTATAAACCTAAACAAAAACACTCACACATCCACCCCCTCTCCCATAACCACCCAACAAAAACCCCACTAACACCACACCCCCAAATTTCAACCATCCTCACCACCTCACAAAACCCCCCCCAAACACCCCTCCCTAAACCAACACCCACCACCCACAAACCCACCCCCACCCATAATAATATAATAAATAACAACCCATAAAACCACTCACACCTCCACCACCCCAATCACACACTTAACCAATACACAACTCTAAAAACCACCCTCCCACAAAACAAATCCCTCATCCCACTTCCCCCCTCACTTCCCCAACTAAATTACCATCCCCTCACTTCTATTAACCCCCCATCTAATTTCACCCAAACTTACTTTTAATAACCACATTCCCCCCCCCATTTCACATTCTTATTAAACACTCCCCTCTCTTAACATTACCTTCACCCCACCCCCCCCCCCAATTCCATCACTCCTCCCTCCTACTATCCCCAATACTTCCCCCCCCCCCCATCAAACACTATACCCCCATTCCACACCACACACCCCCTCCCCCAAATACCATCCCCATTCTCCCCTCTTCTACCCACTCTATAAAACCACCATTACTCACCACCCCAATACTCATTCTTAATACTCACACCCTTACTCCCAACCTCTCCTAATCCTTCCCTCTACCCCCCAAAAAAAACACCACCCATAATAATAAATAATCTCTCTCAAAAAAACACAATCCTTCATCTCAAACCAATTCTTCCTACTCACCCCCCACCCAACCCCCCTTAATCAACACCACCCAACCAACCCCCCTACATACTCCATTAATACAAAACCTCCTAACTCTCTTTCAAATTCCAAAACCCCACAATCCCACTATTCCCACCTCCCCTACCAATCTTAAACAACACACCCCAACTAAATTAAAAAAACAAACCCTCCCCACTCCAAAAATTCTAATCACCCCCCTCCCACATCGACAAAAATTTAATCTCCACACCCACTCACCCTAATTCTTCACCCCGACCAATAAACCCCCATCTTTCCTCTCTTAAAACACTCCTCCTCTATCTTAAACTCAAATTAATAAACCACATTCTTCCCTCCCCCCAAACTTAACAATCTCCCACTCTAATCCCATAAATCAAAAAAACAACAAAAAATCAATAAAATCATCTTCCCCTATTCATAACCCACCCCCCCCCAATTATTATTATATACCCCAAAAAAAACAACATAACAACAACCCCCTAAATACTCACTAAAATTCTCAACTACCTTACAAAAACAAAACCCACCAAAAAACAAACCAATATACCCCACCTATTACATACCCCACGCATAAAAAAACAAAAACTTCAAAAAAAACACCTACTTAACAACTATCCACCCATAACTCTCCCAATTAATACTACCATCCCCTTCCCTTTAATTCTTCTAATACTTCCTAACCTACCCTCGCGTGAGTGTGCGGTAGGGTGGTGGTCCAGAGGGTGTGGGGTAATCCCCGTCGGAGGCTATTGTTACTTCTTAATTCTTCCATTCTTAATTTTAGGCGTTGGTGGATTTAAAACCCCGGTAGTGCGCACCCCCCCTCAATTGTACCCCCCCACCTGACTCTACCATTACACAAATATCAATATTTGTGGACAACCCCCATATCCCATAATCCTGTACTCGTTGGTGGTTTGTTGCAATGTCTCGGTGTGTGAGTCTACACCCCTCAACACCACAAAACAATAGAGAAGAGAGTGTAGGGCTGACGGAGTCTAAATTACACCCTCTCCACACCTTTTGTGTGTGGTTCACCTCACTACACACAAGCGCTCGTACCGCTACCAACTTCCCCACTCCCCTACAATTCACCCTCTATCACATATGCATCGGGACAACATTTAGCATCATATATAGCCACACCGGTGCCCAATGTAATTCTTTATGAATAATAAATAAAATGAAAACAATTAAAATATAATAATTATATAAATAAAAAAATTGTATTTATCTTACTGTAAGTAGAAGTTGTTTCACACGTGTAAGACATGTACTTGTAGTTTTTTAGTTTAATATTATATTGACTAATGAGCAATGCTTATTATCAATAGGGTTGTATGAGTCTGGTTTGTAGTTTTTGTTGTGATTACTGTTTGATGACGACGGATGTTTCGTTACTGAAAAATGGGATATGTTGAGTGTATAATTTTCACAAGTAAATAGTTGAAAGACTATTTTTAACCATACCCAACATAGACACAACAATCAAGCTTTTTTTTCCTTCAAAGATTGTGGCAAGAAAAATCACAAATTAAAAACCGAGGTGTGTGTGTTTTAGTGAATTTATATTAATCTACAACGAAAAATCCCTACCATCTTCCTGAGCGAGGACTCTTCTCCAAACATCATTAAAACTCTACAGATAAAAGGTCGAATTTCGGTCGCAGAAAAAGAAGATGGTGTGTTAAAGGCGGTATATATATATATAGAGTAATCTGACCGCGAGTTCGTGGTAGAAGAAAATAAAGCTGTCGACGGTGAAAGGGGCCGAACCACCACCAATGTTGAAGTACGAGCCCAAGCGCCTAGTTATGGGGTGAGTCTTTTAGGTGTTGTGGTTGTAATTTAATATCAGGGGCCGTGAGTGATAATAATCGCAGGTTGCGTAATTGAATGAGTATTTTGCTATGGCTACATTGTTACGTGGCCGTTTCCGAGATAATAATGTCGGAGGTCTCAAAAGAATTGACGACGTTTGGGTTATCGGTGTTATTTGAACGAGTGCAATTCGAAAATTTTCAAAACGTATATGAAGGAATTATGTTGACTGTAATGGGCATAGTTGAATTATCCATTTGCAAAAGTTCAAGTGCCGTCGTTACAAACGGTGCCAAACGTTTGGGGAGGAAAAGTGGCTGGGGGGAAACGATGTGGAATATTGACGGGTCAAGTTTTGTGACCGAGTGCCGGAGCATAAGAAGGGGTCGCGTTTCTATCAAGAAGATGCTTGGGCCGGTTTGAGATTCCACCAGATATGGGAGCACGGAACAAGTTTGACTTAACGGAGACGAGGGACGTTCCGGGGCTACGTGGGTAGCCAGGCGGTATTATTTTCGGTCGCTGCTGCGGACACGTCCGCCCGGAAAACACGGCTCCCGCCAAGAAAAGCAAAATCGACGCCAGGCGAGGGGGCCGACCGGTGGAAGTAAGCGTCGGCCCCAATTCGGGGAGTCAATGGAAGCAGGGAGTACTTCTGAAAAATAGGGAATAGGCCGAAAGGGCTTTTTGATACAGTCAAGCGAAAAAGGACGCCACTAAAGCGGTTGGATATGAGTTGAGGATTATTAATTAATCTTTTCTATTTTTTTTTTTTTTTTTAGTATTCTATTTATTTTTTTTTCTAGCTATAGCACCAAGGTGTTGGTACGAAGACGAGCTTATTGATCACGAAGCAAAAAAATTGATAAAAACAAAATGAAACCTTGATGTTGGGTGAGAGGACGCGAAGACGAAGAGGGTAGTATTTTTTTTTAATTCGTAATGTATTTTTTTTGTAATTGTTTTTTTATTTCGGTAAGGTTTTTTTTAATTTGTAATGTTTTTTAATTTGTAAGTATTTTTTTTTTAATTCGTAATTTGTTTTTTTTATGGTAAGGTATTGTTTAATTATGAATGAAAATAGTTAGTTTGTTATAAATAATGAATAATGGTGTTAGGGGGGGTTGGTTTTATGCAGAATTAAAGGGGTGAGTGGTGTTGTTCTTTGTGTTCTGATTAGAGGAGAGTGTTGTTGGCTGTTGGTGTTTATCTGATGTGGCACCAAAAAATGATGAGATACCATGTTCGACACCTGAGGTCTTCTAGTGGTCATAATAAGTAGGAAAACAAATAAGAACACCGGGAATGTTTCACTAATATATAAAAAAACAAATAAAAATTTCAATGTGTTACGTATATATCAAAGAAAACAACGAAAAATAATAAAATGTGTTCACAAGCAAGTAAAAAAAAGATATATGTGTACTAATATATAAAAAAACAAATAAAATAAAAGAATATGTCACTCATAATGTGTGACACAAAAAGAAATTTTAAGAAAATGTTGTCTCTAATATATAAAATAAATTAAAAGAAATGAGTGGTCATCTAAATAATGTGTCAAGAAACAAAAAAAAAAAGAACGTTATTTGTCATAAACTCCTGATGTGTATGATTATATAGAGTCAAAACCGATTTACTATTATTTATGACAAGTCTAAAAAAAGAAATAATGTCACAAATATATAAAAAACAAATAAAAACAGAATTAGTCAACGCATAGAAACTTATTGCTTTTTTACTTATTTACTGAAATGTATTATTGAGTGTGAATACGTATCTGTCGAAAGTGCTATAGTTCAAGCGGTTTGGAAGTAGATCCAACTAATTTTCGGCTTTCGAGTTGTGTGTCAACCTGTTTTCAGTTAGTGTGTCAAGCGATTCGGTTCGTGTGTCAAGCGATTTGAAAATAGATCGAATTACTTTTCTGATTTCGAGTTGCGTGTCAACCAGTTTTTGTTAATTTGTGTGTCATCAGATAATCATTGTGTTTTGTGTATTAGTATGTGTGTTACTGTGTATATGTTAAAAATGACCATGTATATGAATATTAGTTTGGTGTGCGTCATCTAATAACCGCATGCATGCATCAGTCGGCGTGTATATGTTAAAAAAAGTTAATATCCAAAAGGATGAAAATAAGCATTAATAAGTTCTATGATTTTAATGGTGCGAGTGTTGAGGATTATAAACTGGTATCTGGTAGCATTTGATTGTAGTGTTAAAGTTTAAGTATAATACCTGATGAAAGGAAAATGTAAAACAATCAAAGAATCTAAGAAAAAAAAGTTAGAGTTTTTATGTAGGAAACATGTAATCCGTACGCCAATTGCAATGAATTTTGCAAGTAGATATTGCCATTGGGTTTTCTTTATATTTACGATCATGCCATTCATCTAACTAAATTTGAATCTCACTAAATGGGGGATGTATCTCATGGTCCACAATTGTCAATGTCTCGTAATCTATTTTACGATTTTTACACCCAATAACGCTCACTTAATTTATGTATATATGTATATATATCTGTTATATATATATAATATATCTATGTTATATATATATATAACTTATATATGGGGTTAATTATGGATCTGGTATTAATATGAAATAGTGACTAACGCATCCTCAATGATGAATCGGCACCAAATTCAATAAATTTTAATAATTTTCGAAATTATGTAATAAATAGTAGATGCAGTTTAACTATGACCGATTGTTAACATGCAACATAAAAAAGGGGGGGGGGCTTAACCCAATTGAGCCTAAACCATATTTTGTGTTTTATAAGGTCCAAAATACAATAATTTATTCTAAAAAACCAATGTTGATATATTTAATTTTCAAACATATATCAAGTTATCTCTAACTGATATTTTTTTTTCAGAAAAATATATATTCAAAATATTACTCTCTATTCATCCAGTATGTGGACTTTTTTAATCAAGAAAAACTATCTTTTTCGTTTGAGATATACAGTCACATAAACCTGATCCATTGCAAAAAAAATCTAAATTAACACGGATCGGTATGTTAATTCGATATTCAAACTATAGGCAAATTTAATACAAGATGTATCGTTTATTATACTCATCTATTTGTTTCTACTAATCTAACTTGTGTCGTAACAAAACATAGCCGGTCTGGATCCATTTTTTTTTACTTTTATGGGGCTTTGAAAAAAGTCTTTTTACTATTAATGGAAAACTCTACTTATGTGGCAAGATAAAGTGTTTGATTATTAGTTTGATATGGATAGAATAAACTTTTTTTTTTTTTTTGTTTAATTGTTTATAAGGAGAATCAGACCTTGAAATCTATGCACTGTTATGGTTGTTTTGATCATTATTTATTTTGGCCCATTTCGTCATGTACTTATAGATTTTAAGGTTTTCCTTAGACACCTTATAGAGAGATTAAACAACCACAAATACTTTTTACTTTCTCTGCATTCACAGATAATAAATATTAACAAACCATAATTCTGTTAAGAAGATATGGTTTTGAATAATTTGAAAAAGAAACAACACTTATATGTAAATTTCAAATGTTAACTCTCTTTTAGTTGAAATTGATTTTTATTTTGTATATGCGTTCATACTTGTGAGCAGCATGCAGTGGTAAAAAATAAAACCAAATCTTCCATGGGTATATTATGTAGGAACTTTGTTTTGCTGTTTGTATTGTGCTTTTTTTTTTGTTAATGTTATTATTTTTTTTTGTTAGAACTCAAGATGGATGTTGTAATACCTTGATTCTTTCGTATCCTTGAAATATACTATGTTTTGTTTCTTTTTTTACAATTTATTTCATGACTGGCATTTTGCCTTAACCTGTGTGATCCTTGGAAAATTTTTTATATTTATCCAGTTTATTACTTTCGTATTGGAGACATAAGGTCTAGACATGAAGCGTGGAAACTTGATACCGGTGATTGTATAAAAAAAAACACTGTAGGACTTATCGCTTTGCAATTCCTAATGACTTCATTATTGTTGTGTATTGTCATCAGAAATCCATTAGTTGCATCCAAAGTGGCATTCGTATATGTTTTTATTCGTTGAGGAATACAAAAAGTTTACATATCTTCAAAAAACCTATATCATTCCGTTAATCATCATAAACCCTAATATCTTTTTTTCTTTAGGCTTGAGGACATGTCCATTTTTCATTGTTCTTGCTATCCTATCCTTGGTCAAGAAACGACTTATCCCCTAAGGAATTCAAGATTGTCAAGGGACGTGGTATAATATGCATTTTTTCATTTCTTTGTTCATTTTTTAATTGTGTTTTGAACTTTAATGCATAATAAGAGATAAATTTCTAGTAGCAATCAAAGACACGGAAGGACATTGTTTTTCCTTATGTTAGCTTTGTAAATGATAGGGGCCTTTATCTAAACTTTCTATGCTTTACGAAAATGCATAAGGAAGCAATTTTATCAAGAATTGGAGGCACACCTAGTACATTAATATAATCAGGATTCTTAACGTATTATGGATTCAGTTGGAGTACATGTTTCACATTGTTGCTCGCTACGCAAGAGGGGTGAAGGTTTACCTTTTAGCCAGCTTTTTCTAAAACTTTCAATGATTTACGAAAACTGCATAAGGATAAAAGATTGCTATCAAGAATTAGGAGGCAAAACATGTACATTAACAAGGATGTCCAAACTCATGATTGATTCAGTTTGTGAACGTGATTCCATTGTTGCTTGCTACGCAAGATGGATGAAGGATTATCTTTTTGTTGAGATTGTATGTTTCGATACTTTTTTTTTATGCATTTTAAAAATTTTATAAAACTATATAATCCTTGTAGCTTTGGTTGTATACTCAGACTTCCTTGACGATAAAACCAAATTCAGTATTACTAGGTTGGTTCAATTGTTTCTCATTTGGATTAATATCATTTATTTGCAGATAGAGTTGGGTATTCTATTAACAATGGATCTTGATTAAAACATGAAAGTAAACGACCTCATTAGAGAAGTAGTAGGACGGAAAGGAGAAGAATAGTTGCTCTTCTCCAGTCTTCTAATGAGTATATAGAAAAGTAAATGAACTCCATGATACACAGTAGCATGATTCTCACATTGATGGATCAACATGTAAGCAGTCCACTTCGTCACTTTCATTTTGCCACAAGTGTGTGTTTACTAACTTTTTTCCTTTCCTGGATATGTTAGGTCTGAAGTTGAAAAAAGTAAACAATAAAGATTTATTGTCCTATGGGTTCGACCACTTTCCGGTTATCAATGGGGCCGTCCCGTTTGTGAATACATTACTCAGTCTCCTTGCAAAGGCCACAAATCCAGACATGCAATCATATTGGTGCTATACCATTTATTGTATCAGTCATGAGGCCTACTCGAGAAATGTCGTTCATTACAATGTACGTTAACTACGTAATTCTTGTATCCGCCTTAGGTATACATTTACTCTGTGACTATCATGTCTCATGCAGGTCATACAGATATTCGCCTCAACAAAGGTAAATCAATTCGGTTGATCAGCTGATGAGGAAACCGCACATGTACAACAGGACAAGTTCGTCACCAATCATCAACGACTTTCAGTCTGCAAGATCTGCAAACTATATCCAATAGTAAGATATAGTAAATACATTTAACAAACATTGATTACTATCTCATAATCAATTAAAAGCAGAGAAACAAGACTGTGGAAAAAGAATAATTGGATTTGTTTTGTTTTGCATTTTGTAATTTTGTTATTCAATGCATTTGAGCCTTTTCAGTAAGTGATATATAATCCAGGACTTTAGGTCGTCAAGGTTAAGATTACAGGGTGTTTTGTTATAAGATTTGTTGTATGCATAAAATACACTATGTCCAGTATATGTTGAGTTCTTATTATCTCAAGGATGGACATTTGTAGAAGCTTTTTTAGATCAGTTGATGCCTAGATTTGACCTTGCCTAAAGGTTTTTTGCCTCATCTTTTTTCCTGTTGGGTCTTGACATGACATCAATGCATCCACATGCCTTTATATCACCCTGACTCAATCAAAGTTTATTTTGTCACGTTTTATTGAATAGTTATCTTAGGTTACTTATCTTGAGTGCATCTTAGCTTTGTGCGCTTTGCGCTTTTACTACAGGTAGATGTTGATCTCATTGCAACAGCAAGGGGCTCATTTCACCAGGTCTCGGTATTGGAAAATGTAAGTGCACTATTAAAGTGTTACTAGATCTAAGGCACTAATGAGTTAAATAAGTCATTAAAAAACTGCTAATTAGTTGCCTATTATAGGTCAATGTGGAAAAAAACACACGTGGTTTTATTCAGTTGCTAAAGGTATGGCGTTATTGATCGAAAGGGAAGTGGTGCGTAATCTCTGTTATCCTTAAGCATTTAACTCTATACTAAATTGGTTCCGTGAATTTTGTGATTAGGTACCTTACTTGTTTTTCATTGGTAATGCTAATGGAAAAAAGATGTTGCTCTGCAGCAAGTGCCCATGGAATTTCAGGTGACCCTTGTGTTTACTTTTCATTGATCGTATTGCACTATTGTTATCGATCTGACTTTGCAATATTCATTTTTACATAGTTGTTGAGCAAGTGTCTGGGAAAGATCATGTTCTAAATCATCTCAGCATCCCAGCTGCATGTTTTTCCCATCCTGAAATTAGCATGGTTGGGTTAACAGAGGTATGTTCTTTTGAGCTTCTTTAACTTTAGTATCCCTTTTCATAGATTGTATAATCGTAAAAAAAAAAAAATTTCTTTATTTCTTAGGTACACTCGTGTGTCGTGTGTCATGTTTATTAGACGTCTTAGTAATGTTACTAATCCACAAGTTCCCAAAAGAGTAAATGTGCTAATGAAAATTTTAGACTGATAGTGAGTCGGCAATACCAAAAATAGTTTAAGCTAACACTTTATTTATTTTTTTCCTAAATTGTATCTTTGAGAGACAAATTAGATTAGAACCCACAATTTCTTAGCCACTCATATAGCGTCAAGCTATAACTATATAGTTAAGATCCAGTCATTTAAATTACTTGGTTTCCTTTGTAAAAGTAAAATGAAAAACCAGTATGTTCAAGCAGGTTTTGTGTATTTTATATGTAATTGTCCCTTAAAAATATATAGGTCATGTGGAACTATGTGATTAATAAAATGTACTAATCAATGTAAATATGACCCAACCCAACCCTTCAGTAAACCATTAATTTTCTGATAGTTTGTAAATTGTGATGATTGCAATGTTTATGAATTCATTTACATGTTTTGTTTCTTTGTTTTGAATTATGTTAAAATGATTGCAGAATTGTTGTGTAATAATGACAGCAACACCTTTTTAATGCCACTTTGGACTCTTGAGACTGCGTTTGGGGTTTGGAACTGTAGGCTCATCCTAGGCAATTATGCTTACTAGACTTGCTTCGAAATAATCTAGCAAACAAAATGATAGCTGCTGGTGAAACCGTTAGGAAAACTCAACATTGTCACTGGAGCCAATGTTCAGTAAGCAAAATGTTCATTTTTGTTACATATAAAGGACCTAAGGTTTATGTTTCTTTAACAGGGTTTTCTTTAATTTATTTTTAAGGGTTTGTGGGAGAAATTTGCGAGATATTTGAAGTAGAGTTGAAGGAAGTAAGTTAAGTGAAGTGTTATTATGTCGTGGGCCCCGGATAGGCTTTGTAGAGATGTCGGAAGGAAACACATCTGTGTTGCTGCTATATTGGGGTTAGCCCCTCAATGTTGAGGTTTAAAGACGTTAAGTTCTAAAGACTCTTAGTTGAGGAAAAAAAAAATGCAGAAAAAGGGTATGCCTAAAAATTCACTTATGTTGCTTTATAGGTTTGTTATATTTTATCTTATTATTTACTATTTCTTTCTTATGCCTTTGTTTATGGGAATGTAGAGGGATACTCCAATATGTAGAAGCTTTGCAAGGGTGGTTTTTACACCATTTTTTGTACCAGAATTTGGAATGGGATTTTCGGTTGCCAATGTTAAGCGTATAACGTTAGTGGTACAATCACAAGTTATGGTCTTGTGTATGCCAAAATTAGGTGGGTATTTGGTTCATGAAACGATTGTGATGAGTATCTTTCATATTCAACTATCTTGGTGCTGATCAACCAACTTTCACCCTCAACTTCTCCAAAGGTTCAAGTATAATGAAGTACGCTTTATCAAATAGAGTACACAAGACACGAATCAAAATTAAACTTGCAATCATTGTTAATATGGCTCTAAGGTTTGTGTTTATGAGACAAAAACCTATCTTATATTGTTGTATTTGACATGATCACCTAAAGTGGTTGATGAAGTCATTCTCAAAGTGGTTAAAGTAAAACACTCTAACCATGTAATTTTGTCATAAACACATTCCATCAGAGGCTCGAGTTATGTTAAGCAAAACACATCATATGCTCCGTCCGATATTATTCATATCGTTACTTAGCCTTATATATTTTTGTTTGTGAGATAAACCAATATATGATTTCATTGAGCAAAAAGATCAAAGATACATGGTTTTGTATTCAATATCATTGTTTTTACTTTTGACTTAGGGATAGAGGTGTAATAGAGTCAAGCTGACGCTCAAGCTTGACAGGGTCTGGCTTGGCGTGAATAATAATTAAGGTAAAGCTTGAGCTTGACTTGATAGTTAACGAGTTTTAATCATTGACGCTTGAGTCGTTTAGCAAGGATCGTGTTCGTTGCCATGGGAAAAGATCAACATGCAAAGGAATCACAACTGACAAACGAGAAGGGCTAATGTTGGAAGCTGGAGTGTATGTATCGTTAGAAAAAACCTTTTTCTTTTCGCAAAACCCCTTTGTAGTTGTTATTCAAATTGTAAATGAAGTTGTAGAAGGTTTCAAGTGCACCTTTTTGCCGTCGATCGGCCAAACCGGACACAGGACGAACTACACAATGAAAGGTGAATGAAGAGGGCCAAGGTATTATACATGTATACCTTTTAATTGCTTTACTCTAATATGGAATGCTCATTTTTAGTTATTGGTGGTTGATTGTTTGTTCTTTGATCATAAAGTTTCTTGAGATTGAAGTTATACTAAACTTATGCTTTTAGTATGTAACGTTTTTTTTTAGTTTTGATTTTGGAGTTAATACTCACATTATAGGGGCTAATACTTTGTTTTTGCAACATGTTATAAGGACATTGGTATCCCAAGTGGGTGGATCTCATACATATGCAAGTATTATTTGATCATTCAGAAACTTACGTCACAAAAACCATGAGTTATATGATCAATGGTATCTATGGTGATTTAACAAGCTTTCATTGATCCTAAACCGTAACCTAAAGGATACAAGAAGGGGTTCAATTATATCTAAACATTTGAGTTTACATTTTCTTCGTGTTAATGCATTTCATTAAATGATTTTCTGTTTTGTTTATGGTGATTAAATTTACTTAATTTTTTTAAACGATATTCACAAAACAAGCCTGCCCATCGGGCGTATTGGTTGTTGTGTTTGTTAATTATTTAGCGAATTTTCTTTTAACTACACCACCAATAGTTCAGTTGTTAAAATGACATTACAATTACTAAGAGCAAAGGGCAGAAATATCAAAGGGTGGTTTTGCTTTAACAAAGACAATATTCTCACACGGACAACTATATGTCACACTGTCAAGAATCAAACAAAAAAGAGGAATGCAGATTCTATGTTTACACAAACACGGAAACCATTAGAACTGAACGACAAACATTGTCTCAAAAAAACATTTGAACCCGTACCCGCCCGTAGGGCGGGGGGGGGTTTTGTTACTAGTATTATTTTATTTATATTACTTAATATATAATATATATATATATATATAGTGACATTTTCTTTGCAGAACCATTTTTTTTACAGAACCTACAGAACCAAATTTAAACCATTGGATAAATTATCAATGGCGTAAGATGAGTATGGATAATTGTAATTAAATCTAAATTTTAAAAATTAATTTCAGATAGGCAAAAAGGGCACTGGCACTAATGGAATTTTTACAATTACTTATTAAAAAAAAACTGCTCAACTTAAATAGCCAAATCCCATTAAATTGTTGGTCATAAAATCATTATGCTTATATCTTAAAAATAACGCCTCTCAACTTCCACAATCATTATCGCCTCCCATCCTTTACTCCACCCAATACAAACACAAATCTTGTGTACTATAAACCAGATCAAATCAAACACAGTCACAATAAAACAATTTAACATAAAAAAACAACCAGTTTCATCCACAACAAGTCAAAAAAAAAGAAAACGAGTTTCCTCTTCCTTCTATACATCTTACGTTTTTTTAGAAGGAAAAAACTAACCCCGAATACCGAATTATGTTACTTGTCACAAACAACCAATCAAAATCATAAAAAAATCTTCCCATCCGATTCAAAACTTATCTTTGTGTTGTACTGTTTGACAAAAAAGATTTGATAGAGATTTGACGATACGGAGGTTTGTTTTTGAGTTTATAGATGACGAGGGCATTTATTCGTGTATGAGGTTTTTGTATGAAGACACGTGGTGATCGATGTGTATTGTTGTCGCCGCTGAAAACACGTGGTTTATAGATGACGAGGGCATAAATCAGGTACTTGTTTTGATCGATGTGTATTGTTGTATGAAGACACGTGGTTTTTTTATGCAGATACGAGGGCATTTATTCGTGTATGAGGTTTTTGTTTGTAGTTTATAAATGACGAGGGCATAAATCAGGTACTTATTTTGATTTTCTTTTAAATTGATTTAAAGAATCTCACTATTTTTGCCAATAGTTGTGTTCATGTTCATCTCTCTGAAACTTGAGTGGGGAAGATGACAATAAGAGGGATATATAAAATATAAAAAGTGAATACTAATGAAAAGTTCACGGGTTGGCAAATTCAAAAAACAAAAAACAAAACTTGTCTTTTTACTATTCAAATATTGGGGTAAATATGTTGATATAGTGATCTATCATCTATAAATGTGGGAATTTTCTGAAATTGCTGTTATTGCACTTGTATCTATTGTTAATCCATTTTTGATTTGATGGTTAGAATGAACCGGGGTAAATAAGTTGATATAGTGATCTATCATCTCCTTTTTGTTTTTTAATAGTCTAGCTGTAATTGTACATTGAATACAAATGAAAAATGCTAATATCATAGGAAGAAGTTTATGATGCAACTTGTGGTCTATACATGGTACATATTTGATAAACAATACCTTTGTTGTTTTGCGGTTGGAGGAAATGTATAAAGATTTAGATGGTTTTGTATGGATAATTTTTGTTTTAGTTTGTTAGCGTTTAATAATTTTTTTGGTTTGCAGCGTGCACATATGTCTTGAAGCCGAACACATATGTTCTAATTAATTTGACGAAAAAGCGCAGCGTGCATATATGTTTTTAGAAGGGTACTCATATGTTCTTTGAAGAGTGCACACATATGTTTTTGGAAGACGGGCTTTAGTTGATGGCTCAATCCTATGAAAAGACGATGTGCGTACGATGATTTACGATGCATTTGTTTTTAAAAGGATGTTTCGTTGCAAAATTGTTTCTCGAAAGGGGTGATATATGTTTTTAGAAGTGTGCATATATTGTTTGTAATGATTTTGATAATATTTTTGTTTTGAATTGTATTTTATTTAATATCAAACAAAAATAATGATTTTTATGTTCTTGATTTGTTAATTTAGAGGTTACATGTATGTGTTTATGTTTTTGGTTATAAAGTTTGAAGATTAAAGAATATACACTAGAAACATATGTGCAATTACCATTATAAGCAAAAAAAATATGCGCTAAAAACATATGAAATTAACAATATTAAAAAAACATATATGCACTCGTTTTTTTTAAAATATGCATGCTGAAAAAAATATAGAATTAAAAAAATTATTATTTTTTTAATTCTAAAAATTAAAGGGTTTATAAAAACGTTTTATAATCAAGAAAATTTAAAAAGAAAGTAAAAATGCATTTTACTATTATACCCTTTCAATTTAAATAAAATTATTTATTAATATTAAATTCCTATTGGTCCAAAAGTGGTTCTGTAGGTTCTGTACAAAAAGTTAGTTCTGGCAAAGAAAGGTTCCCCTATAATATATATATATATATATATATATATATATTTATATATATATTATAAATATATATATATTATAGATATATCTTCTATATTTATATTTTTATATATATATATAGTATATTATATTATACATATAAAGAGAAGTAATTTAACGGAAACTTTGTGGGTGTGTTGCTGGATACCCTCACGAGACTATCACTCTGTCCACTCGGGCACCGAGTGGGTGTTTTTTTTTAAATGTTGTGGATACGCTAAATGCAATCGTGTTGCGCTATGAAAGTGGCGCTTTTGTTTTTTACTCTTTTTTGTAGGTTGTTATTTTGAGATTATATAAAATAAGTGAAAAAGCTTGGGATTGGTGTTACTATTATTTGGGTGGCCGATATCATGGGGTATATAATTACATGTGGTAGATTACACATGACAACGTTCGTTTGCGCAGATCTTTCAGAATTCAGCCAAGAAATTTATGATCCCCGGGAATGAAATCTGGATATTTTATTATTTATTTTTCCATTATGCCATTTTAAGTTATTT
The DNA here is from genome assembly GCA_026074375.1 of Tanacetum coccineum. Lineage (NCBI taxonomy): Eukaryota > Viridiplantae > Streptophyta > Magnoliopsida > Asterales > Asteraceae > Tanacetum > Tanacetum coccineum. Next base: position 40,804 of record BQNB010007630.1, on the reverse strand, counting down.
ACTGATTACGCATATTGCTCAACTTAAGTGTGGAGGGAAAATAAATGAATACAAATTAGACTAATTATTAAAGTATAAATTTTGTTTGCCCTTAATAATCTAAAAGTCTAAAATTATTTTACACTTTTTTTGCCACTTATGATAATCTATTAGAATAAAACATAGTTAATAAAATAAAGTTTTGAAACCAGAGATGTGTCCATAAGCAGCTCGACTACGGAGGATTCCGCTACAGTTACATGCGGCTTTATAACCATTAGTAAATATGTTGAAATATTTTGTGCATGTATATAGTTAAGTTAATTTTATGCTCAATTCCTTTGGATATGAGTGTGTCGGTGATTTTTTATTGATTCTAGAACTTGTGCTTCGATAATTGCATACGAGACGCCGGTGGAGAAAACGTTCGCGTGATTGTTGGTTATTTTTATGTGATAAAGAGGAAAGCACAAATCTCCACATAAATTATCCCAATCCACTAAACAAAAAAAAAAATCCAAAAATATATAACTCTAGCCTTTAAACCTTAACCCCCCATCAAAAGTTTCATAAGGTTGGTTGCTATTTGCTCGCGTATGATTGGTTGATTTTTGTGATAGCTAGTTTGTTCGCAATTGTTATGATTGTTGTGGTTTCAATAAAGTGATGAAGGCCTGCTTCGTTTTTGTTTTTCTTTATGGTGTGTTCTTATCTCAAGTGTGGGGGAATTTTCAGTTATGAAAAAAAAGAATGAAAATAAAAAAAAGTGAAAAAAAAGAAAAAAAATCAAAAAAGAAAGAAAAGAAAAAAGTGATGAATAAGAGTTTGATTGTTATTGGCGCTTGCGAGGTATTGCTGTATTATTTTGGTGCCAGTTTGATTATGATCAAGAGATGAGGTTGAATGTTCGATTACCTCGCGGGCTTATGGATTGTCGTAACTAGCAACATTGGTTTCTTGGACTTGTCGACATGTATACTATAAAACCAACTCCAATAAATCACCCATACCTAACCACCTTTAGTATATATTTCCCAAACCTTATACATGCCATTACTATCCATTATCCTAACATTACAACCCGAATAAAACCCTTTTTGTATTTTATGGTGTTACGCCCCATCAGACTTTGTTTTGTTTCTTATACAAGCCTATGGTATGAAATAGATCATGTCTGAGCAATTGAGTGTGATTTCCCTTTTACTCTCTATTACATCACATACGAGTGTTTGAGTGAATTATACTTTTCCTTATTCGTGAGGTGCTTAGTCATGTTACAACATCTTGAAGATCATTGGGTATTGTCAAACATCTCTGTTTTCAAATATCAAAAATCCAAAAATATGTATTGTCTAAATTTATTTTGTAAAGCTTATTATTTTTCCTTAATTTGCTTGAGGATAAGCAAACCCTTAAGTAGGGGGGGGGGAGCTTGTGCCTTTTACGATTATTTATAAAAAACCAAAAATATTTCTTATTTTTCCCACCTTATAAATTTTTTTAAAATATAAAAGTTTTTAAAAAAATATCTAAATTTAAAAATTTTCCTAGTCTTGTCACCTAGGACTTGTTTTTAAAATTTCTTTTCTTAGTTTTGCTTTGAGGGTGAGCAAAAAGTTTAAGTGTGGGGGATTTGATAACGCATCAAAAAAATTGCAAATGTTTTTTTACGGTTTCAATGGCTGTTTTTATATATTGTGATTATAATAGTATACGTTTTGGTATAAAATGGAGCGATATTTGTATTATATGTTCTAGTACGTGTCGTGGAAGAATTACACGAGAATTGACGCTTAACGAAGAAATAACTTAAAGTTGAATGCTTCTGACACCTGTTCTCTGTTTTGGCCATAACTGGTCATACGAATCCGTTTTAGTGATTCAAGCGGCCACGGGAAAGAGAACTAAATTATTACAACTTTATTTTTGGTCAAGAGCTGAAAAAAGGCCCAGTGCGGCGCACCTTCCTAAATTGCGGTGCACTTTTGAGTCGGTGGAGAATTTAGTGCTAAGTGCATTAACGCACCAAGTGCGGCGCACTTGCCTAAATGCTGCGCATTTTGGCCTCGAAAAAGCCTATATAAAGCCTCTTTTGGCTCTCATATCAACACACCTTCACTACAAACCATCCCATTCGTTTGGAACCTTTAAGAGGGTTATTTTTGAGGCTAAAGGCCTGTAAAACCTCTCCTCCGTCACCACCCTTCAACCACCATCACCACCATCGACCACCACCATTATAATCAAAGTTCTTGAAGAAGTTGGATAGTTTCGGTTGATGTTCATCACCATTTCCAAATTTAGATCCATTAAGAAGCATCATTGTAGTGTTATTCTGAATCTATAGAACGAGTCGTGTTATAAGTTTCCGGATTCTACTTTGTAATATAATAAAGTGTTCTTTTGGGAAATTCTTGTGAAATCACATATTTTTATGGTAGCATCGCTGATGTAAGGGTTACCTTGAAGGATAGGGCCTAGAATGTTGATCGGTTAGCGTTTTCGTTTAAGGGATTGACTAAATGGTTGGTAAAGGAATTTAGGATTTTGAAATGATGACATGGTTATCTAAGTAAGGTGAGCTTAGATTTACTGTTTGGAGTGGAATGTGTTTTGGTGAGAGTTTGAGAGTACTAGTATAAGAAGAGTAGTAAGGAAATGCGGAAAAGAAATGTGTGGTATGTTGTGTAGGATGGGGGGGGGGGGGGGGGGGAAAAAAACGTTTTTTTTTTTTTTTGTTTTTGAACCCCTGTAAGGTGAGTCCCATTGATTTGAGTAACCGGGGATTTTGGCAAGGCCAAGTGTGATGAGATTAGTTGTCATGTCGAGGACTAGACTGTATCCAGACACCCGACTGAGACTATATGACCCAAGTTTTGGGAACAATGTGAAATTAGGAGGATAGTAGGAAAGACTATCGTTTTGTGTGAGCGGATCTAGGTGGAAACGGTAAGAAAAATGTAAGGATTGAGTTTTGGAACATTATTCCTTAGAGGAATCGGAAGAGACCTCGCTTGAAAAGACTAGGTTGGTTAACAACTAGTGTGTTTTGTCGAGGGATGGAAATTCCTGTCGATTTTGTGATTGGATGGTTTGAGTTGAATTTTGGGGTGAAATTCCTTTAAGGGGTTAGACTTAAAAACGGTAATTTTTCCTGGGTCATAATTATCCTAAATTATATATTCATTTATATCGAGGCTCTTTCTGACTTTTTGTTAGTGCTCGTTGGTGAAAGCTGAAAAGTGATACGTGGTTTTGTTTACTGACTGATTTGCGAACAAAAAAAGGTTACGTGTAACCGGGTTTTGAAGGAGTTTTGGGTTTCGTAAGAGAACCACTTTTGATTTGTCTTTTCCTTTTTAGAGGGTTTATTAGTTATTTTAACAGTCCCGGGAGGTTTTCCCGTGTTCCGCGAAAAGAGAGGTCACGCTACTGATGCGCATACCCACACAACAGTCAGTCTGAGGACTTGTTTTAAGTTAGGTGAAAGTGTGGTAAAATGTGTTTTTTTGTTAAACAATTCATGTTTCGAATAATGACTTTAGATGACCGATACATTTTGTCTAAAACGTAAGTCGTTGAGGTGAGATTTAAAAGTTATCAGAAAACGGGTGTTTTCGTGAAATTCGGTAAAAGACGATAACGGTCGTCAAGGTGAAAGTTTTGAGAAAGTATAAAATGTCAAAGTCATATTTTGGTGGTTGAGATACTTTTAAAAACTTGTGAGTGAGGTTTGGTTGAGTTTTGGTAAAATTTGTGTTTTTGATCCCGACACGGCCGACAACGACTCGAAAGAAATTTTGAGATGATTAAATCGAAAGTATGTCAAGTGGATAACCTAGATTTATGGAAAAGTAATTTTAAACTAAATAAAAATACTAACTAAGTTTGGGTGACCTTTTAAATTGATCAACTTGGAGTTTAGTGAAGGGGGATAATGGAAACGAGACACCCTGAGCTCCCTTGGATGCTTGGACGTGTATGGGACAAAGGAGGGGACAAGAAGGCAAATTTTTAGCTAAGGTGTTGGTGCATGGTACATATATTCCATCCACCATATCATTCATGCACCATACCAAATTTGAAAACACAAAACATTTTCTCTCTTTCTTTCTTTGAACATTCAGACGCAAACCACAAGGCAAGAAACATTTCATTTTTCAAGTTTTTTAAACTTGAGCAGAGTTAGGATCATTATGGGTTGATAGTTTGTTAGTTTCGGGTATAGAAAAGGTGTTTTTTTTGGGATTTCCTCTTCTTTCGCTGTCTCAAAACGAACCAAGCGCTCCAAGTTGTAAGTTTTCTAAATTATATTTTAAGTCGAACTTTTACGCTTATTATGGTGTTGTAATGCTAGTTGTATAAGTTGATTGTTGTAAAAATAAAATCTTGAAAACGAAAAAAATGTATAAAAGGGTGTGTTTGTTCGCGTCGGATTTGATCAAAAAGGCGACAAGGGTCGAAAGTTTGAATATTTTGGTTGTCGTGGTAAAATAACATTTTTAGCAAAATGCTTACTTTGGGGCTTATTTTGAAATTTGTTTTATTATAAGTTAATAGCTAATTTGGTTGTTTGGTTGCGGTCATGGGCTCGGCCCAACGGAAAGGTTTTTGGGATGCGGCCAAGAAAGGGTTGTCGGTGTGGTCTCGGGTCTAACTACTTTGGGACGAGCTAAACGCGTTAAAGACATCTTATTCCCAACCGAACCTTAGGTTTTGGGCTCGGAACTTAGGTTTTGGCTCGGCCCAAAATGTTTTTTATCTGCTTATTTGTTCTTGGTTTCGAAAAGGCTTGACCCAAAAAATAAAACCAGCTGAGGGTTGTTGTGATGGTTTTGGTCGAAGAGATGTGGGCTCGGCCCACTAGGTTTTGGTTTGTTTCAGTTCGGGCTCGGCCCAACCGATGTTGTGGTTTGGGCTTGGGTTGCTCTCGACCCATCAAGAAGACGTGGGCTCGGCCCACTTGATTTCTGGCTTATTGAATAAGCTCATTTGTGAGCTTATTAATATTGGTATTTTTGGCTTATTAGCCTATTTGGCTATTGTGGTTTTGACTTGTTTTGGTCTCGGCTTATTTACAACGTGTTGGTTTGGACTAACATATATATATATATATATATATATATATATATATATATATGCTTATAGCTTGTTTTGCTTCGGCTTATATTTGAGTCTAGGGCTTATTTTGACTATGACTTAATTTGGTTCGGCTTATTAGGCTTAAGGCCTAATGGACTTGGGTTTGTATATATTGTAATTATAAAAAGGATTTTTGACTACGTTTAAATCGGGCTAAGTTTAAAACCTTAATGGGCCGTAAGGCCCAATAACAAATTAAAAGAATTAATGGTCTTGGATTGGATTTAAGGATAAGTTGTATTGGATTAGCATTGGGCTTTCAGGGGCTGCGAGAGAGGAAAAGTTGATTGTTTGGAATGGACTACTAAAAGGATAAGTGGACTTATAATAAGATGATGGATATATAGTTATCGCGTTAACTTGGTAAATTTTGTCACTTGGTAATCGCGCTGTCGAAACACGGACTTTTGAAAAAATTTTAGATTTTCTTTTGGATTTGTAAACGGAAAGTATTGGAAATTAAGGTTTGGGAACCTTGGAAACCTTTTACAAACGAACGGGTCATGTCAAAATTTTATGAAATATGTTACACTTCGAAAATATTTTGGAATGAACGTTTTGTGTCCAGTTGACTAAAGAGGGTGAAAGATGACTTTGGTGGACACTAAGTGTCAAAGTAAAAGGATGAACAGTGAACGTATTTAAGGCATGACCAGATTGTTTACTTACTCGTTAGCTCGAATAAAAAAGACGAAAATAATAATGGAATATTATTATTTTATTTAAAGTATGGAATATTTATATATATATTATCTATATATATAGTAGTAGGGATCATTGTGAGAAGTAAATTAAAATAAGAAGTGGTGAGAAGTGACTAAAACCACACATTTGAGATTCAATGACTTGCATTAGATGCATTTTTATTCATTTAGATGCACTATTTTGAGTTTCGACCGTTAATTTGATGCGTAGATGATGCAAATTAATTTTCATGATTATGTGGCACATGCTAGAGTTTTAAAAAAACAAGACGAAAAACAATGAAGAATGCATCTAAATATACGAATTTGCATCTAATTAAAAAGTAGAAAACACATTACGATGCATTATACTGCATCTAAGATTATAGAGATGCATCTAATTTAAGTCGGTGCATCTCAGATATGCGATTATAGTTACTTCTTATCCTTTCTATTTTAAGAAAACTTCTTATTTGATCATATATATATATACTATATATATATATATATATATTATATGTATATATATAACTATATGGGGGTAACTATGACTGGGATTTAATAGGAGTTGCCACATAGTTTTTTTCCAAACATTAGTTGAGGACATGGAACACTCGGATTGACCAAGGCATCCTACATGGCAACAATTTTATTAATTTCAATTTTTTTTTAGTAATTTTCGTTTTTTTTTTCACAATTTTCGTTTTATAACTAATTTTATTAATTATTTTTGGAATTAAAAAACAATATTTATTATTGTCATGCAAGGTGTTTCACATAGTTGATGACATTGGATCACACGATGAACATAAACTACATGGCAACAATTTTTTTTAATTTTCATTTTTTAGTAATTTTCATTTTTTTCACAATTTTTGTTTTTTAAATAATTTTATTAATTATTTTCGGAATTTTTAAAAAAAAATTAATTATGTCATGGCAAGGTTTGAACTCTTGACCTATGGTATAGATGCAACAAGGTAACCAACTGATCTATTAGCCAATTTGTGTTTTACTTGGCAAAACATTATTCATATATTATCACTTTCTATTTATGTATCCTACTACATTTATTACTTCTAAAGATATAATTTTAAGATATACTTCATATATAAGTTATACAAAAAATATACTCCTTATATAATTTATAGAGAAGATATACTCCATAATTTCCAAAGATGGATAGTTACTATCTAACTCAAAATTTGAATAGTATCCTAAATTATAAAGTAGAGTCAAAACCCTGACTTTGTAATTTATATTTCGAGTCCTAAATTATTCTAGCTCGGGCCAAGTCGTAAGCTGGTGTATCAGAAGATCCAAATGATAATGATTTCGTCGGGAATTTCTACATGTATGGGTGAATTGTTTTAGTACTGGAAGGAGGATAGCATTGGTTCGTGCCGTCTTCATAATCATATTCGTCATCATCGAATATAGGATTCATTCACTTGGCAAGGTAAATTGTTTTCGTAGTTTAATTTAATATATGTACGTATAATACAAGCAATAATCGACACGTTTTGATATTTACAGTTAACCTTGAAGTGATTATAGCTTGTGGTTGTGATAGTGTGAATATACATTCGTTTGTTGCATGTAACACCAATATCACACACCCGGCGGAGTCGAACACGAAAAATTAACGACATACAAGATTTGACGAATACGATTTGACACAATGGAAGGTGAATGCAAGAGGGACAAGGTATTATACACGTATACCCTTTTTAATGACCTTACTATGTACATAAGATAAATGAGCCTTTGAATCTTACCATATATAAATATGTTTTTTAGAAACATAGGTTCAGTTCGAAATTAATTTAATATAAAAGTAGATAGTTTTTAGTATCCATAGTTTCGGTATCCTCTATAGCTTATTAAAATGGTCTTGGTAAATGTTCATTCATAGAATTAATTAGATATGAAGATCATATTACCCAACGGTCTAAGCTATGTGACATTGCATTTTAAAATTTGATCATCTAATATGGAACAATCATAAATAAAGAATCTGGTGTAATAACATTAGATGCATTGTGTTTTGAAGTTCGTATGCGCATTGGTCTAAAAATCAGTTGTTTAGGTGGTTAGCATATTTATATGTAATATACCCAAAATAACTATAATCAATTTATATGTAAATTACCAAAAATACCTGTTTGTATGAATCCTTATGGGTATGTTTTTGTTGCTTTTTTACTCTTGGTTTTTTTGTATCGTAGATCATTTTGTGATTATAGTTTTTTTGTTGGTAATGTTAGTGTTGTTGATTATACAAGACAAGGGCTATTCAAAAATTGTTGGAGCATTTTAGCTCGCTGAATCACATTATGAGGTGCGTTTCCTAGCAAAAAGCTTGAAATTGCAGCCGAACATGGTTACTTCATGAGGTGCGTTTCCTAGCTACTTGTCATTTATGTTTTTTTCGTAATATTACTTCTACAATTCCGTTGTGTGGAAGTGTTTAAAAGCATAAAGTTTCTACCATCAAAGTTGGTTATTTCTATCAAATTGATAAAACAGGTTACATTAGACAAGCACAGAGAATGGGGCAAATTCAACCTTATTTATACTTACGAATGGATCAGTTTGGGCTATGTGTCTGATCTTAAACAGGTCAATATCAATTTTTAAGCTAAAACGGAAGTTTGGAACATGTCAAATGGGTTTTTGTTTTTGGTGATCGGCTTAACTTAAATGCACCCAAAGTCTAAAAATACAATTATGCATTGTATAACGCCAAATGGAGCGGATTTGAGGCGAGTTGGGTCAAAATATGTCAAACAAAGAATATTTGAACATGTAGTAGAAAACTTATCTTATCATCGCATAGGATGTATTAGTGATCCACACCAAAAATTGTTGATGGCTTTGAGTAATATTGGATTTTGTAAATATGATATTTCTTGTGAAATATATAATGTTTATTATATTTTTTGTAGAATTGTAGAATTGTAGGTTTTAAATCTTACCATTATACTAAAAAGAAGGTACATTTATTTTATTATATTTTTTGTCGAATGAAAGAGTTTTCAGCTATGAACAAGTTAAAAAATGACTGTTAGGGTAAGATACAATACTTTCTTTATTTACTATAACTGTACCAATGATAATTATCTTGAATCTTAGTTTCAGGATCGTCCGAACTACACACAACTCATTGTACCAATCTTGAGGAGCAGAAATATCAGATGCGCCAACTAGATTAATCTGCATCAATCAAGATAACCAAATATTAATTGCTAGAGAATACATGTTATCTTACATAGGTCTATAAACCCTGGAATAAGTAAGGATCAATTTAAATCCCAATTCTTATCCCAAAAAAGGACCATTAGTCTAAGCAGGTTCTTGGGCACTCCTATTCCTGTTTGGATTAGTAAGGATGGTGTGGATGATGAAGTTATCAGTTTTGTTAAATAACTGAACCATGTCACAATTATCAACCCTCGTGGTCCAGAGTTCGGTGAGCTTCACCGGACACTGTTGAGTTTCGAAAACCCAAGTCACAGTAATTAGACTCTTCCTCTATCTCTCAAATTTATTTGTACTGCATGATAAATTTGTAACTTTGAGCAGATTATGTTGTTTTTTTTGGAATTTGGTAGTTGGTTATGCAAGTTATATGTTAGAAATACGTGAGCCTATTGGGGGCACACACGTTAATACACGAAGAGTATGTTTACTTCACGAAATATATTTAAATAGTTAAATTAGTTACGTGTTTAATTAATTTAATGTACATCCTAAATATAGAACCGAGAGACTAAACCGGACAAAACCCGAACCTCAAGGAGTGGCTTGTTTGGCCGAAACTCCCCAAGGTTCTAGAAGGGGTGTTTGTGGCCAGTTATAGGAGGAGAAAAGAAAGGAGAAAAATTTGTTTTAATTATGAGAATTATACTAATATTTTCCTACAAGAATTAGGGTTATTGGGTTGCCTATATAAACACAACCCATATCCCTCATTCTTCATTCTATCTTCTCTCAAAACACTAAATAATTCGGTGCTTCCCTCTTCCCAAAAATCCACGAACCGAACCCTAAACCCTTTAGGGTTTTCAGTTTTCTCACCTAAACCACCTCCCCTAAATCACTAGATTTAGGGTTTCAGAGATTTAACCTAAACCTCGGGGTTAAACCGCGGAATTAGGGTTTTCCCGTTTTGCTTGAACTCCTTGCTTGACAAATTTAAGATACGCGTAGTGGTTGTTTGGTGATTCCTCAAAGGTGACGAATTAGGATTTAAACCTTTTAATTAGGGTTTGTTTGGTTTGACTTCAAAAAGGAACGCAAGGCGTGCGTTTGGTTTTGGTATTACACTTGGTGCTTGTTCGTGAAGATTAGACTAGCAATCTAACATACTTGGTTGACGTGATTGTGTGAGCAACCGTAGAGGCGTTTGTTTTAGACGCTTATTGTATTCAAGAATAATCGCAAAAGGTACGCTTTCCTTATTTAATATGTGATAACCTACTTGCCATAACTAAATCCATCCGCTGCGCACTCGTGGCTAAATTGGTTAGCTAGATTAATAAATCCCAACAGTGGCATCACGAGTCAACTCGTTTTGGCATCTAGAGTTACACGCTTAAAAATTGAATTTTACGCCTTGTTACACGCCTAAATTTGATTTTTATTATTATTATGTTGCGATTGTTTTTTCTTTATTATTGTTTTATTGTAAATATGGTAAAGATATGCAAATCTTTACCATAAATTAATAAATAAAATTGCTAGATCTTGCATATTAATAGTTAATATAGAATTAGAAGAGGAATATAATTAATTGTTAATTTAGCCATATTTGTTTCTTCTTTTAATTTGTTTATTTAGGATTATAAAATCTTCCTAATTATTTAAAAGATCTTGTAAATATTTTATTTTTGGAAACTAAATATTTTATTTTTATGGAAACTAGATCTTTTAAATTGCTAGTTTGATTTGTTTCCTAAATTCCGGCTATAAGACCTACTCAATCACATTAATTTGTGATGAATGGGGCGATCTAGGCACTTGATGAAAACCTAGTGAGGGTCTTATGGTTCTCCAATTAGGGAAGACTCGTAGAGAACTCGGATTATTACTTGTTACTTCTTTTAATTAATGTTATCTTGTTTATTATGTTCCTACATGCTTATTTGTTTACTAGTTTACATGTTTACATGCCTAAACAAATGGAATACGGACTAATAACAATAATGTAAGATGACATTAAACCGGTCTTTAATTCTACACGCCTAAAACATATTCATTGTGACCTGCTATGTGTTTTGTGGAAAATATGTTTTTGTAACATTAAAAGACCTAAAACTATGAAACATGTTTTTCATGAATTTAAAAATTGGACGCTATGGACTCATGGGAAGTACGGCTCATCCACTAGAACAAACTATAAGAGAAGTTTAAGGCGGAAGTGGTCAACACTCCTAAAGAATTCAGGTTTTTAATACGCTTCGCGCTGACCTGATTCTCCGCTTCTTTGTGCGTTCGATTGGAGTTACCGTGAACCATGGCATGTCACTACAGTGTCATTATTAAAGGTTTTTAAAATTAGTGCTACAAAGTTGTTTGCATGCTTCTTTGTACACGCCATTTTATCACTTTATGTGTATACCCCTATGTGTTAAATTTTAAGTCTATGCCAGCCAACCAAGAACACGTGCATTTGGCTTGGCCTCTTTGGTCAGACCTTAGGGTCATTCCAACCCATGGCGAATTTTGCTCACTGGTCAGACCTCTAGCGATTTTTGCACGTTCTTGCTTGGTCGACTTAATTCGAGTATGCTTGGTCAGACCTTGGACCCGAGGCATAAGATGAGAACTAAACATGCTCTTGACATTATTACTTGTCTACTAATGTCTTGACCGGTCTCATAAGTCTAAGAGTTGCATTTTATGCAATTAACGCTCGTCGCTTACCATTTGCCCTACTTGTTTACTCACTGGTCAGACCTCTGGTAATAAGTGGGAGGTCAAGTTGGATCTTAGTCTTAATTAGTAATTAATTAGGTAGTTAATTATATTAAGAATTTAATTATCGAAAATACTAAAAGTGAACTTTCTATGTTCTGATTAATTGTGTTGCTGCAACATAATTCGTAAACAAAAGTTTGTTTTTTCTTAGAAAAGACAAACATAGTCTCTTTTTCTGGTAAGAAGAGTGAGACTTACTCCTATCTTTTCTCCTTAGTTGACAAAACTAAGATAGGGTTATAATTGAAATTTCCCTCGATTATATTTAAACTCACTTACGATATTTCATTACCCTTTTTCGGTCATGAAATAATTGAAAGATAAAATATTTTTGTACCTAGAGAACATTTTGTTTATAGCTACCAAAATAAATGACATCTTGCACTTGTCACGAAGTATGAGTTTAAACCGCAACGAGTAAAGAAATTACTAGCATATTTGCTAGATGTTTTTTCTTGGACTCACATTATTCCTTAAAGTGCTAAATACCCTTGTGGCTATGTAGACGATAAAGGAGGAAATGCATGCTTATATTCAAGTTAAATGAAAGCATAAATGGCTAGTCCCTCATCTACATAAGTAGAACTTCATATACGCTATTTAATACCTAGGTACATTGCTACTTGCAGGCATTCTAAGAGAAGAAGAAAGTTAATAAATTGCTATTTGCTTTCTACTGGTAATGTAACACTTACAATGTTGACAAATCCAGTGGGAGCATTGCGTTTTTATTACTGAAATGACATTCATGTAAGGTTGTTAATTTTAGTGGGAGCTACAAGATTTATTTCCTTGTTAGTCACCCACATTATTTCTTGAAATAATTCATTACTTTCCGAATATGAACGACCATGGTTTTAGGAAAATTGCATTTTATTTTATGGATAACCAGTTGCCTTTTCGATGTCGCTTTCCGAAACGTTATCTATAGAATAATAATCCACAATTCCTTATTAAATGTTATGGTTCTAAATCTACTTGTAATATCTATGACATTATCATATTATTTACACAATCAAGCACATGTTGTGTTGTTTGTCTTCATAATATGATGTTGTACCTTACACAAGTGGGAGAAATCTCAAAGTTTGTGCAAGGAACAACATATTATTGGTTTTTTTTTACCGCAAGGTAAGAAAGCTAATAAATCTACTAGGACTTAAACATACAAGGTGTGTGTTGCCCTATTACATTCAAATGTCATGTTATAATGTAAAGCTGCTTCAACAGTTTGACTACATGTTTTAGTCAATCTAATTGTGGTTAAATAATAATAATCATAATTTTGAAGTATGAAATTAACTTGAAATAACTATTGAACTCAAGAGATTGTGTTCATAACTACTTTAGTTAGTTTAGTTACTTTAGTTATGTTTTCTAGTTAAGACATAATTAGACTGTTCTTGAATTAATCAATGACTTCTAATATAAAGTATGTAGTAAAATTATTATGCCTTCTTGTTAACACATAAACATGAGGTCTTTAAATTATTTAAAGACTTATAATATATACTTGATATGTTATGTTTTCTTGTAAACACATGAACATATAATTCTTGAACAGTTTTGTCTTCTTGTGAACACGTGAACATAGGATTCTTGTATTATTCAAGAAATATACACTATAGCATGCACTTGGTTCAAAAATACTGAATATGCAATTTGGCTTGACCCAATTAACAATTATTTGATCCAAAGAGAATTAAGTTATCTATGGAGTTCTGATGAAGTCTCATAATTCCAATACTTATAGAATACCACGTTATTATGGTATGTCTAATAGGTTGAAACAAACTATATTCATATTGTTTGATTCATGATAGCTTTAATTGCTCTACCTCCAAAATCTATCAAGGTTAGAAAATTGTGTGTGTCATGGATACACTCAATATAGTTCAAACCTAGAAGGTATTCAAGACAACCCACGACTGAAACCCCTAAACCCTTAGGGATTTTTGGTTTTTCCACTCAAACCAATCGAACCCTAAAACCTTTTGGGTTTTTGATTTTTCTACACTTCCTAGCTTGAAGATTGTAGTTTTGGTGTTCCTCCTAGCTCGACGTAACACAAACCTTTGCTAAGGTTTTCGGTTAAAGGGTGATACAAGAATTAGGGTTTTGCTACAAACCCTAATTAGGGTTCTTGGAAGGAATCCCATTATGTCTTGATTAAAGTTCTAAAATTTGTTAAAATCTTATGAAGCATATTATTAACAAACTAGATATGAGAACTTAATATGTGTTTTGTGTTTATTGCTTAAATACTTAGTATTTAGAGAATTTTCTCTACTTACAAAAGTAAGTGGGAGCATCTACAAATCTTGAAGTGATTCAAGAACAAAATACGTTACCTTCTAAATCCACTTGTGAATGTCATACTAAGGTTAAACATGAAAATGTCGAACCAAAGTATAATGTAACTCTCATTCATAAATCCGCATGAAGACCTCATCACTTGATTGATATTTTAATATCAATGCTGAGGAATATAAGTTAGAGGGTCATAATAAGCCTGCTAACTAATAAGATAACTATGAATGACAAAATGCAGTCCTTAAAAGGCAATCCATGTTTTAAACTTGATTGATCTTTCACCAAATAGTAAAATGTAAGGTGAGAATGAGTTTCTTTTGAAGAAAGGCTCATAAGGACAAGATTGTATACATATTAATACCTGACTAATGACAAGAGTTTTTAATCTTACTCAGGCAATTAACTATGATTAAACCTTTCTTTTCTACAAGCATTAATTATATAAAGATAACTAGTTGTCATACAGGTTTTCTTGAATCTGCAATATGGCGAATTAAGGATCATAACTCTTTCCTTAATGATTACCTTGCGAGGACGATGTGTAATCAAAAGGGTTATGACTCTATATTTGTAATATGACAATTAAGTTCTATAACTCTTTTCCTTAATGATTACCTTTTGCGAGGACGGTGTGTAATCAAAAGGGATTACGAGTTTAAAATAATCTTTATAAAGTATACAAGATAATAGAATCCAAATGTTGATTGAATCATGCATCTAGGAGCTGAGATCTTAAGTTTAATCACTATATGGTTTCTGATTAAATTAAGATAACTCCGGAGTACACCTGACATCACTAGTACAAAAAGTGGTATTAGTCACACCAAAAATGTGTGACTATATACATATAGTCACACACATAAAAAGTTTTGTGTGTGACAAAAGGTCGTAGGCCGTAGGTCACCTACAGTCACGCATTCGTGTTAGTCACACATAAGAAAGCTTTAGTATCCGTATCCACGTTTTTTGTATGACTAAATAGGTACAATTTAGTGACCGTAAACAATGTACAACCAACAAAGCATGTTTTTTTGTATATTTAGTCACATACAATTAAACATAGAGTGGCCAAAAGTGTTAATATGTGTGACCATATGGTGTTTAAAGTGAAGAAATGTGTATTTTGTATGACTATTGTTCATCCAATGGCCACATGAATTTTATGTTTGTGTGACCTTTTGTAATATTTAGCCACACAAAGCATGTTTGTTTTGGGTATTTAGTCACATACAACTAGGCATAAAGTGACCAAAAGTGTTAATAAGTGTGACCATATGGTGTTTAAATTGAAGAAATATGTATTTTTTGTGACTATTGATAATCCAATGGTCACATGAATTTTATGTGTTAGCCTTAAAATATGTCGGCTAATACGGAATTACATTAGTTTATATTAGCCAGACACGCAGGGACTAAAAATGTCAAGTGTAG